>JACXSJ010000697.1:0-55539 GCA_014851325.1 Pentalonia nigronervosa | reverse complement strand
AATTGTATAAATAATGTATAAATGTACTTTTGCGATTGTCAACTTAATCTGAAAACGACTAAAATGGCTTTGGTCGAAACGGGTATCTGGGCGAAACAGGCCGCGCTCTGGCGAACACGGTTTAAAATGTAGGCAGAACCACAAATATGTGAAATTGGCGAATCTCGATCACACCTATATACGAGGTCGAATTATAAAACATATCACCTTAGTAATAATAACAGTTAAAATGTTTGTATTGTAGATGCGCATCTATATTATTGATGTATTATTATTATTATTATTATTATAAGTTATTGTTAACCGTCCAAGTTTGAAATTGTTGTGTTTATTTCAAGTGTTTTTGAGAACGACTCAAATGACCGGTATAATACTCATATTAATCACGGAATTATAATATTGTCGTTCTTTAAATACAAATATTATAATTTAGAAAATAAAAAAAAATCGGTACGGCTACTATATACAATAGATATACCAATGTAAGTAACTATACATAATATTATATAGTTTTTCCAATTAATTTTATTGTGACGATTAAGTTAAGTTAATTTCCCATTGAATCAAACGATTTAAAGTAACACATATCTCAGGATTAATATACGTCTCACTTGAAATGAATTTATGACTACTTAAATTAAAAATTAAAACAACTTACAACAAGTTTTTCAGGGCGATAAAAAAAATAGTACAGTTGCTTTAAAAACGATGATAACTTTTTTGTTTTCGGGTGATCGGGGATATGGCTTGAAAGTTCTAGGAGTTGCATATTGTTCTATATGGTCTGGATTTATAGCAAACTAAGATAAAAATCCGAGCTGTTTGATGGTGAGTTTAAAAATCAATAATTTTAAATTCATATTTTGCATATTTTGTTCATTTTAGAGGAATAGAGGGACATATTAAATATTTTCTAAAAAAAAATTGATTTTTTCTTTTTTAATCAGTGTAATTAGTAATTAATATGTTGAATACAAAACTTAAAATAATTTAATGTAGGTATTTATTGTTATCATTATGGTTTTAATTTTTAAACTATTTTTTCAGTTCAATAAAATGTCAAAATGCTAACAAGTTTTCTGACATATTTAAAATCTTATAAATTAAATTTTCAAATTTGTTTTTCTGTATATTAATAACAAAATTTGATGTTATTTTTTGGAATTTTGAATAATTTGAATGCATATAATTTTTATAAATTGTTTGTATATTTAACATTTTTTCATACATATCTTACAATTTGTTCATGTATATTTTGTGTTCTTTTTAACTCCTATAACTTCCAAATCCTAATAATGACATTTAACTTTCATCGCATGTGTTACTATACCATAAGTAATAGTTCTTCTCCAAAATTCAAATTCAAAATAATTCCTTACTATTATAGATCAATAGAGTTTTAATAATTACAGGGGTATATACGAGGTATATCCAGAAAGGAAATTCCGTTGGGCTATAAAAACACGTAAAAGCCTAAATTTAAAATGAAATTTTATTTGAATATAAAGTGCATGTACTATGCTATTTTTCAACGTAATTACCACCATTATTTAGGCACTTATCATATCAGGGTACGAGTTTTTGTATTCCTTCCTCATAGAAAGATGTCACCTACAATTGTAACCATGTGTTAACAGCTTCTTTCACTTCATCATCTTCTTTGAAGTTCCAGCCATCCATAAATGATTTCATGTATAGAAAAAAGATAAAAATCCCTTGGTGCCAAATCTGGAATGCAGGGTGGATGATTAAATTGTTCCCATGCAAACACATAATAGAAAATGGAATTTACTTTCTGGATATATCTCGTATTTAAAGGTTTCAACCATTATATCACGAGTAACAGTTGCAGACTTACTTATTTATTTTTTTCGCCGTTTTTTATAGGCACAAACTATTTACAATTTTTTATTCGAAAACTATTCGGTACATTGAACAGCTGACCGTTATAAAATTGACCTTTTTTAAGCATAATATGTATTCGATATCCAATCTATTTTGTAGATGCATAAAACTGTTTTGAGTTGAGTTTTTTTACGGACCCGAAAAGTTTTCAATCGGAAAAAAATGGTTAAAAATCATTATAAACCAACTTTGCTCTGAGAGGGTTAAGAGCAGGAGAATGGGGTCTGCAGTTTCTGGCTCACATTGCACATCTTCGCCCTTAAATACGCCGTCAACCATGACTGCTGATTCTATTTTCTAATATGAAGTTATAGGGACCGATAGTTTTATATTTCAATGACGGGTCGAATTGCATCGAAAAACATTCAAATTCCTTGTATTATTATAACAATATAATATTATATCGATGACTCGATGGATTTATTATAAAACAAAATAAACTTTTTCGAGGAGTGGCTGAGCTACCGTATTATTAGCAAAAAATTATTCTCAAGTCACATTACATTTGTATGTATATTTTATGTTGCAATTTATATGATTCGGGAATTATTGCAATAAAATTGTTTTTTTTTTTTTTTGTTATGTTGTTTGTGAATATTCTAGAGAAAATAATAAATATTTTTTATGAAATGGTGAAATTAATACAAAGTTTAACATATTTTTGCATATTTCACAATCTTTTTACAAAAAAAATATTTCTCATAATTAGTGAAGTAAAACTTTGTACATTGAATTTTTGAGAAATTTCTGAAATGTATGTAATATAAAAATAACATATTTTTTTTTTAAATACAACTTGAATTTATTTATTGGCATTGCCCATTAAACATTGCCATATTGGTATAGTAAAAATTGAAAATTTTTTTTATTAGTTTGAATGAATTCATTTATATATTCTTTATTTTTATTATGAAAAAGTTTCGGAACATTTCCAGTGACCAGAAATTTCCAATTTACATCACTGTTCATAATTATCTATATCGTAATATCAATTTACGTTTTCAAATATACATATTTTGGAGCATTTGTTGATAGTTTTAATCGCATATTTCGAACGCTTTTAGTGATAGAACAATAAGCCCCGAACCGGCCTAAATCTTAGAAATGAATAAAAGTGTGTGGACGTATAACTTGTATAAGTCGTATATTATAGTCAAAAATTACACTCGTTAATTGTGTCCCGATTAGAACCTGGGCTTGGGACAGTAATAAAAAAAAACTTTGTATAGAAATAGAAGCCTAGCCGGAAAGCCTTATTTGTTTTTTCCTTGGTACTAAAATTGAATCCGGTATAGGTGCCTACCGTGTAGTCGACAAATTTCCTGGTACCCTATATTAGCTACCGTATAATGACCTATCGATGACTACAACTGCAGTACAGTACTATACGTGCATACAAGACAAAACATGATAATAATAATTTATCGGCAAAGATAATAGTTATAGGTACAAGATAGTTCAGTCTCGACAGTTGATAATGAAACAGTGAGTGCCGTTGTTATTTAATTTATCTGCGACCTCGTATCGAATTTTTATCTATTTTTTTTTTAACCAAACACACATCATTTCTAAAAAGTATAATCTATCCACCCAGGTAGACTACAATTTTTGCAAACGAAAAAAAGTTAATCTGGTATTAAAATTAATTAATTGTATAATCTCCTCATCAATAAATCAGTACGGCCCATGGCGGTCAGTCGACGGCCGGCCCGTAATTACCGTTATCTAGCGATAATTTCTCTATCATACCGGATAAAAATTCTAAAACTGTCACTCCACTAATAATATAAAAATCTCCCATACAAAGTGTGTCAAATTTCACTCCCTCCTCGTCAACAAAAACTATTCAAAATAACAGATTCATCATTCCTACAGAATCCAAACGTTTTTTTTATCACCATTGCAATCACCAAATATAGCAAACTATCATCAAAAACAACAGAAATACGTTTCAAAAAATCGTTTTTCATTGTTTTCAAACCAAACCGAGGATTCTGACAACCCAGTTAATAAATCGGATGAAATGGAGCTAGAGCCTGAACACAATGAATTTACTACCACCGTAGCAAAACCATTTCCTTCACCAATTTTCATTCGTACAATCAATGACTTCAATATTTTTTGTAATACGTACCATCAAAGAAGTGACCAAGGGCGAACATTTCTCCTGTAAAAGTTTAATAAATGGTATAAGACTCTCTACCTAATCATCAGATTCGTATCGTTCTGTCATAAAATATCTTCGATGCGATAAAGCAGACTTCCATACTTACCGATCAAAGGAGGATAAAGTGTATCATGTAATTATCCGTAATTTTCATCATACCCCAATCGATGAAATGAAAAAATAACTACTGTCACTTGGTCATACACAAAGAAGAATAACTAATGTTATCCAACACAGTACTAAATCTCCTCTAACCCTCTTTTTTATCGATCTGGAATCCAGTCTGAATAATATATCAATTTATGATCTAAAATATTTATACCAAAATCAAAATCGAAGTGCCTCATGTAAAGAAACAAACCATTCAATGTCTTTGTTGCCAAGACTTTGGTCACACAAGATCGTACTGCAACAATCAACTCAAATATATCCGTTGTGGCGAAAAGCATCTGTCCAACACCTGTCAAAAATCCTCGAACCTTCTAGCCAAATGTGCTCTATGTGCGGATGACCATCCTGCAAAAACAGAGGATATCCAACCCAAAAGAAATTCCAAGCCTCACTTCAATCAAAAAAAAATATACCAACGACAAAATCACTCAGTTCTCCAATATACTAATGTAAGATCTAATATTGTAAATGCTACTTCAAACTCAACGACAGCTCCCCCCCCCCCCCAAATCTTATGTTCAAGCTACCTGAGTAAATCCAAATAATCATCATCCATGAGAACCTGACTTACTTCCATCAAAACACTTATTCTTCCTCGATGACTTTAAAAATTTAATAAGTCCCCTTATTTCTCTTTTAACCATCCTCATAAACAGTCTTACCCCTTCCCAAAAATGATAAATAATAATCAAGTTATCTTTCATCAAATATCAATCCTGCTGTGGAATACCAACGATATAATTAGACATAAAAATAAACTTAAAACAATTATTACCCAAAAAACAGATATTATATTAATTAGTAAAGCCCATTTAACTCCATCCTCCACTTTCCAAATTCCAGATTATGAAACATATCACTGTGATCATCCAGATGAAACAGCTCACGCTGGATCATAATCAAATCTAACATAAAATACACTGCTCTTCCTCAATTTCAAACATTATTCTTATAAGCCACTAACATTTTAATATTATTAAATCATATCCTTACCACAATCTTTGTAGTATACTGTCCTCTCGGTCAGGCTAACAAAATAACTGATGACTTTAATCTATACTTTCAATCTCTGGATAACACGTTTTTCTCAGAAGAAGACTTCAACTCAAAACACTAAAGTTAGGGCTCTAGAATAATAAACACAAGAGGTCACTCTCTGTAAAACTCTCTTCTCACCAACAATCTAAAACACTTATCCCCTCCTGGGCCAACATACTGGCTTTCCCACATAAATAGAACCCCAGATTTTCTAGACTTCTTCATATATACCTTACCAAATCACACCAACCTTAATATAGCAAATTCATTCGACTTCACAAAAGCACATTCAATCATTCCAATCCCTTATATCCAACCTCTCCTCTCTCACACTTCCCGGAAATCAACCTCGCTGCCTTAAGCAAAACTGGCCCAGAGACCTCCTTGATATTTAAAAAAAAAAATTATTAATAATAAAACAATCAAATAAAAATTAGTTTAGAATTGTGAAGTAGTGTTGTTTGGACACTCCTTTCAATCAAGCCGTCCAGTCCTGTTAATCAAACCACCATATTGCTTATTGTATAAATGAATACAGATTGTATATATTCTTAAAAAAAAAAATAAAGTACATTATATGTGCGTAATATGATATTAATAAAAAAATAACAAGAAACTGTACCTCGTAATAATATTATTTACCCCTATCGACAGTTGACTAAATTTTCACTCGGAAACAAGACTACGTCCGTCGTTGGTATTATTATATTGAGACGTGTGCCGCGTCGCAAAGGAAAAGCGTCCCGGACAAGCACGCAGTCAACTGCTATACTGTTGTACCGATGTATACACAATGCTCATGCATAATAGTGCCCATCATGTACTCACGCATCATTGCACCGGAGACGCTGCGAGACGATACTCGATGCATAGTAATAATCAATGTAGATGTATTATGTAGTATTACTTGTCCGCATCGGTTACGGCCGTACGGTATTTGCTTACGTCGTCGAGTCGAAAATCGAGCAATTAATATTTCAAGTCTTTCACGAACGTCATTACAATAAACACCTATGTGTACCTGTATATGTATATATATATATATATATATATAATGAATGTATATAAATTATATATTTGTATAATGCTTTTATATACGTGAAATATTACCATTCGTCGTGATGTAATAAATAGGTGTATAGTTATATATGCACACGCGTGGATATCACATACGCGGTAGTTGCGCATATTATTTTTGTGGCTTTTCCTTTATGTAAAACGTACATAAAATGATGATGTATGAAACGAATCGGATGCCATTCGACTGTACGCATTATACAATACGATGGCGTGATGATAAATACAAATAAAACAGACACGTTTATTATTACTATTATTATTATTATTTATTATTATTATTATTATTACTACCCAGCACCTGCCTAGCCGGAAAGCTTTATGGAATTTTCACGAGGTACTTAAATTGAATCCGGAATAGATAGCTTAACCGGGTCTATAGATTTGGGTCGCCGTAAATTGCGTCCCATTTTAAAGTTTTTATGCAAATTGCGGCTTGGGTATATTTAATACACACGTACATACACTTACAATTAAAAATGTATATAATTAAAAAATATATTATTAACAATTAATAATAATGTTTCCTAAATCGGAATATTCCAGGCCGCAATTTACATACATTTAAAATATACCCGTGACGCGATTTGCGTATATTTTAAAATCGCACAGGTCGCAATTTACATAATATAGTATATGACTGACCTTTTTTTGGGGATCCAATTTACTGACTCCGACAAATTTTCTGGTGCCTATTATTTTTTTTTTTTATCCGGAGCAGGACTGTGCGGTGTTGCTGTTCCAAGTTATCGTGTTACTGACCTACAACTACTGTACAATAGTACTTTATACTGTCTTTGAAATGTATTACTATTCGTGACATAAGAGATAAGTACAGACAGACATATACACACGCGTAGATACCACATACGCGGTAGGTGCGGTATACGTATTATTTCTGTGACTTTTCCTTTATGTAAAACGTATACAAAATGATGTATGAAACGAATCGGATGTCATTCGATTGTACGCATTGCAATATTACGATGTCGTGTTATGATGATAAATACAAATAAACAAGAAACAGAAACATTATTATTGTTATTATTATTACCCAGCACCGCGGACTAACTGACATGAGAATCCTTTACACAATAAACTTTTTTTTTAATACCTGTGTTAAAAAATGTCCAATATAATAACGCTCGAGATGAATAATAATGTTATTTGCGAAGAGAAAAAAATGTGAAATTCGATATGAATATGTGTGATGCATTATACAATTGCGAAAATTCTTCCTGATGTTTTGAGTTATCTCGCATTTTTTTTTCATATACTTTCTATGTATATATCAGTATAATTTCTAAAAAGTATAGTCATGATATGTATGTGAGTTTAAATTAAACGTTTTGACCAAAAGTCTCGTGAAGCTTCCGAAATCGATAGCAGCGACATAAAAATATGTGTTGAGTAAGTAGGTATTATAATCATCATTATTATTGTTAATATGTCGCCTAAATTAAAATAAAAACAGTGCTAATATTTTTTGTACATATGTAATAACTGTAAAAAGATATAAATTAAATGTTAATGAGGTAAATCAAGAAACACATTTAGGCTGGTACATATCTGAATTAATTAAAATATTTTACACTTCGAAGTAAAATTGATGAAATATGTTCGAGATAATAAACACATATAAACTAACAAAAAAACGCTATAACCGTCTAAAAATTAACGAAACAGAATATTTAATGGCTGGTGAAAAATAATAATGTTTGGCTTCCGATAACAAGCAAAATTAATATAATATTAATATTATTATAAATAATTATAATATACGAAAGGCTCTGCCCCCGCTCATTTCGTTCATTGACCTCCTGGTGAGATCAAGATCACCCGACTTTCCAAGTCTACCCTCCTGAAAGCTTCGCACCCCTCATGGGTCATCCTTTGCACCTTGAAATTTAATATCTGTAATTTAAAATATTAAAAAAAAAAAATAGAGGAATATGAATAGATACGCTCCGTCACGTCCAAATATAAATTGTACACAGTTAATATGATAATGCGATTTATTATATTTTTTTATAAAACTAAAACCAATAAAAATTAAAAAATTTAAAAAATTAGAATGTTTATAAAAAACTAAAATTGTTTTAGAAAAAATCGTTATTTTATCTGTAAATATCCAAGGAATATCAAGACAAAATTTTATTTTCAAATGGTCATACAAATGTAATATTTGTATATGCTAATTTTTTTTTATATTTTTTGTAAAAAAAACTTATAAGAAACCTTGTTTAAATTTTTAGAACTAAAATCTAAAAACCTTATGCATTTTTAACTACAAAAAAGGGATTATAGAGAGCTCTTGGTCGTAAACATACGTTTTCTCACTGAGCTATATACAAGCATTGTTCTGTGTTACATGCTGAAAAGGTCTATATAGTATTTACAAAGTTTTTGGGCTAACATTTTTAGTATTTCTCAGATTGGCAGACCATGGCCTATGTACTGACACAAAGGTTTTTCGGAAGCTTATAAATAATATTTTTGGCTGACCAAAGAAGGTGTTTTGAAAAAAGTTGGTGTAAATGCACATCCTGCCTCTCTTCCCCCTCCTCAATGACGCTACTACTAACTGCAGTTTGATAATATGTTGTTACAAATTATTTACTAACCGTTTGTTTCGTGTTTTTGTTGAACATCACTGAAAACATTGGTAAGAAAATGTATTAGGTGTATCATAAATTGTTTTCTTAGTATCTACACATGGTGACGTAATATTCTAGTAAGTTTTTTAATTAACGTGGGGAATTTTGTAGTACGGCTACACAGTCTGACTTACATAACGAAGAAATTATTAACATAACACGAGACTTTGACATCTAACACGGGTCTACTACACCAAAGTAAGTACTTACCTACACATAGGTACACTTGTGTATAGTTTCCCATAATCATATAGAATTAATTACAAAACGTCCCGTTTCTGTAATTGTATTGTAGTATAATTGTTACTTTTTAACCTTTATGTGTTAACAGTTTAGTGATACATCTTGTACCTAATATTAATATAAATAGTTAAACGTTAGTCTCCACTCCCCAGCATTACAAGCATTACGATTAATATCAAACAATAAAAATGTATTATCTGAATTCAGTGGTGTATTTTTGAGGGATATCCTTCGTGTCAGGACCCTCCTCCCTTGGACTTAAATAAAAATAGCCAAATGTATAAAAAAAAAAATACGTTCAATGTCTTATCAGTAAATAATTCTAAAATTGGGTTGATGAGAAAAATGCGTTGGCTGAACGCCGGTATACATTTTAAATTGTTAGATTTATAATATGTATTTACTTAATGTCTATTACCTATGTATTACCCTTGTAATATGTGTTTACCTGCCTGCTTATAATATTAGTAAATCATTTTGTAAACCTAGACAAGGAGTGTTATCCGACGATTATTCAACGTTATCTACTACAATATTTGTGAATGGAACTAAAAATAAATGTTACTTAATGTAAAGAAAAATGTGTGCAACGTTTAATTCTGTATTATTCTAATCTTTTTTTGTAACTTAATTATTCAACGTCATGTTTAATTAGCAGCAGCATGAATATTATATAGGTACGCGTTCAAATTTACACACTTTATACACATTCACTGCAGTCATTCTCATAGATATCCTAGTAATGCTATGGCTATGATTATTTTTTTTTTAATTACCACGTGATGTTTAGCTTTTAACAGAATATTGCAATATAAAGATGATAACTACTTTTCAGCAAATATATGTAACACAAATAATAATAATACGATTGATTGGTGTGGTATCAATCTTGTAAAAAGAAACTTTTCATTTGTATTTACACAGAGATAAAAATATTACATCAACTTAAAAAGTATTTGAATAGTATTTCAAGTACTTTTGTCAGTAAGTATTTGAGAACAAATACAAACACTTAGAAAGTACCCATTTAAATACAAATACTTATCTAAATATATTTTTTTCACTTTACTTTCAATACATATTTGTTAAAATGTTTTTTACGATAGCTAAGTTTGTCATAAATTGAATAAATGTTGAAAAAAATATCTAAATCAATCAATATTCCTACTTGTACACATATTTTGTAGAATGTCGTCTACGCTGTGTCCATGAATTATATATATTTCATTAATTAATTTTTATAGTTTTTCCTTATATTTATGACACATGCACACATAACCCGTATCCCGTAGCCATTAATTTGTAGTTTTCAATTATTATCACAATATACTAATATAGGTTTCGACAAAAAATATCAATAATAGTGTTTCCTTTCCATATTTATTTTAGAAGGCTATGTCAAATATAAAATTATAAAATTTTAATGATTTTACTTCTGACTAGAAAAAAAATATTGATCATTTATTGAAGCAAAAACGATAATAAGTACTTAAGTAAAAGTGTTTAATTTTCAAATATAAATTCATCCAAGACAGTATTTAAAAAGTTTTCTATTTAGTATTTAAATACATTTACTCAAATATTTTACAAGACTGATTTATATACATGTGCAAAGCTAATATTTTATTCTTTAATAATATCACGAACTGTCAAATGTATAAGTCCGAAATATATATTATCAAGTATTCGGTCAATTTTGGGTATACTACATGATTGATTATTAAAACAAATAATTAAAATATCTAATATTACACGTGAAAATAATAATATGCCCCTTGTTATTGCTATTAAATATATATATATTTTATGTAGGAAGATAATTTCACTCACAATAATTTATAGCAAACGAATGTATAAATAATAATACTTGATTACTAATTTGAAAAACCAGATAGCGAAAATTAAAAAGACGTTGCTAGTTGTTATGCAATGTAAAATAATTAAAACGATTTAATTAGGATTTGAAATTGAATTGATTAAGAACAGTCATGTAGTTTTTATTAAAATAATAAAATATAATTTTTTATAAAATGTTTACCATAGGTACTTGTACCATTTTGCAATTTTTTTACTATGGAGCATTTATGCTGCAACTTAAAAAAAAGTATCTGAATTTGTTATGTAATCATTTTTATTCTTTCATTTTAAAATTCGGAACTATAAAAACATTTCAATTGTTCTTATATTGTCTTATTCGCATTGTACTACATCTTTAATTTTTAAAACTCATAGCGTAATTAAAAATACCCAACCGCAAGACTTAACAATAGTTAGTAAATCATTTAAATGGCGTGTACTTATATTTTACGAGAACTCTTTTAAACTAACATTAAAATCTAGATTATGTAACTTTAGATGTTTTTGTTTTGTATGGAATTTGCATGTAGGTAAATATATTATGTTATTAAATTTAAAGTTTTATTCTTTAAAAAAATATACTCATGTACCTACCTACTATATAAGGATACATTATACATTATTATGTAATTAACTATTAAATAGGAATGTAAAATGAAGAAATAAACCTAAAACCATAATAATTACATTAGTATTAAAAAGTTTGATAAAAATAAAAAAAATTGTTAGTATATAAATGTTTATGAAAATTGATAAAAACATATTATTTTGTATGATTATTTCATTCTTTATAATCCATAATTTGTAATTTATGGCATACACATCACACTATATATTATGTTATTTATTATCAACGAAATAAAGTTAATTTTGTCCGACGTATTGAATCATTTTTTATGATTTCATATATTATATATAGTAATATTCTGTACTGGGTGTTTTTTTGTTTGTTTTTTTTTTACAGCTCATTGTAAATTATCATCGATGGGTTTACTGCGCACAAAAGCCACGCGATCATGATATTTCCCCAAGGAATAGGTCGTTTAAAAACCTTGTCTTATTTTATATACGCTTTTGAACCCGGTTTCGGGAAATCGGCAATAGCAAATAAAAACACGATGGCGAGATGTAATATCGTACGGGAACGGCAAGAACAATAACGAAAGGTTTCTGGACGGAAAGAAAAAAAAAATAATATAAACAGCAAGAAACCGGGCGAAATGCTGCACAGCACGTGCCGTACACACAATTGTTTTCGTTGTTACATTCGACGGCGTTTACGTATATAATATGTGTGAACCTATTGTATATTATACCCGTTTCCTTTTGAGGGGGGGGAGAGGTGATAAACGGGACCATTTTGACCCGGGCCCCGTCCAAAGACAATTTCGAAGGAGAAGTGCCCCTAAAAAATTCCTGATGAACTCATCAGTTAGTCAGACAACAACTAATATCACGATTATATAAGGATTACTTTATGCGTTACCCTCATTATATATAAGGGCATTATCGGTGCTAAAATATTCATCTTCTTTCCGTGTGAAATTTCAATTAAACGATTTTATTTCGTTTCTGTGGTTTATATAATATTATATACTCACATCGACGGTCAGTCATTTTGAATTATGATAATAATTATTGTCGTTTATATTATTGCCACGAGACCGGAACGCGGAGATCAGAATGTAATAAAAATATCCAAAGTTCTTCGTAGAAATTTGTTGTTCCAATATTATATCGACAAAGCATAACAATGTCGGTAGGGTGACTAAAGTTATTATATTTTAGTGTTATTATTTCAAAATATCAAAAATTATAAGTTAAATCATTGAAGTAGCCATGGTATATGGTTACATCAACACCGATATCGTGAGTTTCAATGACCTTGATTGGCAAAATTGGTTAAAATTTATGCTCTGCGATTATTTTTTTTTTTTTTATCATATTACGATTTTGTGGGCCCGAATGAAACATTCGTTAGTCTATTACTTAGTACGATGACCACCATCGTTTTATTTACACAAAGTAAGTCAACACTTACTTTTTGTAATCAAGTTACCGGCTATTTGATATAGAAACATGCATTTAAAAAATAAATTAAAAATTAATTGACTTGCACTACCACCATCACGGTCGTTGCGGATAAATTCAAATCGATCGCTGTCCCGTGGTTGTAGACGCTCTCTCTCTATTATTGCCACAATTATATGATCAATATATCGCACATATCGCTATAGGTATTTCGTCGTCGTTTGGAAGTTGAAACGTGGACGGAAAACCGTATAGTATAGACATTATTCATTAACGAGGTATAATAATATATGCAGATTGCAGATTGTAAGTATACATTGTACAGCGATATCCAATAAACTTCATAATTTATAATTCGTTGCTCGTGTCTGAAGCTTAACCTGGACAAGTGGAGAGGGATTTTTTCAAATACAACTTTTGATACAGATCAGGAGACTCTACATACGGCCAACGTCGACTCATTGATTTTTTTATTTTTATTTTAATGTTGTAATGTTCGATTCTGATTTTATTGAGTTTTGATTTTAGAATTATAGATACAATTTGATCGGGCAATATAATATTATTATCAATATTATTCGTTGTGTTCAATAATATTTTATATTATCCACAAACAACGTATAGAAGAACCGGGAAGTTGACCACCTTGCTTGTATGGTCTATAGAGTGTGCTAGGTACTCCAGGGCTTGCACTTGAAATTAAAATTTTGTTTTACGTTATTTACAATCTAAGCGTTACACAAATTTTGCATTTATCGTTATTTAAAATTAAAACGTTACACATATTTTACGTTTATCACGTGTTGTTAATAATAATAAATATTGCGGTAAATAACTAGGATATGGTAAAAAATAAATTCTTGGATCGATTTCTAAGTTTGACTATTAAACTGCGTGGAATAAATATTTCTATGAAATCTGTAGTATTATAACTTTTAAGCAAATGGATTTAACATTTTTCATTTAATGATATTCTATAAATTACGTTATGCGATGTTTTTATTGATTAATGATATATTATATATTTTTGTTAATCGTTATATGTTTTGTTTTGTGATATTAAAATATTTTTGTTTACCGTTTTCTATTTTAATCAGGTTTACAAATGGCAATCGCTTTTTGTCATATTATACAATATTACTATAATGTTTGCAAGCTCTGAGGTAGGTATACCTAATTGTTTGAAAACGGATGATTAATACACTCAATAATAATAATACGCCATTTGTGCAATTTTTATCAATTATAAGCCGTATTATATTGTATCATGCATTATTAGCTATAATTGCATGATATAATATCATATGGATGTTAAACAAAACAAAGAGGACAAAAAACACAACCGAGTTTCATCTACCTATATCTATTACAACCGTCGACTCTTATTGAAATCAACTATGTATGTACTACTCTACCTATTATACTAATACCACAATTAAACCTCTATAGTTGTACCTATATAGGTCTTGCTTCTAAATCAGATTAAAACATATGTGATATATAAATAAATTCGTGTTTTCTTTGTGCGACTAGCTGAAACGTGTAATTCAATAATGAACAATATGACGTTAAAAATGTCTAGCCGGTGATTATAAAGGTGAAAAAAAAAACTATCTCGATACAATTAGATATGGACATTAATTATTAATTCTTCTCGTTGGAACCTTTGTATCTCTTGCAGTATCTGCTGCAGACATACAATGGTGTTGGAGAATTTACATAACTGCAACTGCATTGAGACATATATAGTGTATGGATTTCAAACAGTCCAAAGAAAGTACAAATAGATTTCTATATACGACACACCACGGAACGGCATCGAATAACAGTATTATATACCGACGTCATTGTTATCGCATTATAATATTATTATACATTAATATATTTATTACTCGGCCGTTTTATCGGATTAAAATTGATCGAATAATGAAACGGCGGCGGTGAAAATACCGGTTACCGCGGTTACCAGGACGCAGAGTAAACGGTATATACATGACGTACCTATACATAATTCAATATAAACACCCTAAACGTACCTAGTATGCAATAATTATAATAACATCACGGATAATTACCTATTGTATATATGTTATGTGACCATAATTAGATTTGTTACTCAAGTGTTTATGTAATGTTTATGGTACATCAGTGCTTGTTTTAAAAAAGAGTTTTGCTAAATCTTACGAATTTGTATAATATAACAATTACATTGGTATAATGTGTATGTTTATAACAGATTTGTTTAATGCACACCGTTGCAGAGTGTTTTCAATGTGTTATCATAAATGTGCATACGACAGAATCTTTGATTTCTTAACGTATACAGGCGTACCTGTATGGCTATACATCATATTAATATGTAAATGTTATAATATATATTATCTGAAATATTTTAGATAAATTGGATTTTTCATTTTTCTCGATCAGTATGTCACAGGTGCAGCTGCAGTTGAGTCTTTTTTTTTTCTTTAAGGATCACAGCAGTATATGTGCCTAAATCACCGAGGAATAACAAAATTAAAGTATTACGTACCTAAGAGGATATCGGCGCACCATTTGTTTTCTCTCTCTGGCCCATGTGCATTATAACAAATAGCAGAACGAAACTTATGTGTTGTTAGCAGAGCTTTCATTCGAAAAAAAATTTTCGTTTCACCTTATTTACAATTTAAACGTTATAAAATTTTTGGGTTTATAGTTATTTAGAAATAAAATGTTACACAGGTTTTAGATTTACCTTTATTTAAAAGTAAAATGTTTTATACGCTTTACGTTTTTCGATATTATAGTTAAAAATAATATCTAAGAATAAAACCAATCACGTAGAATAAATATTTCTACGAAACCAATAGTATGGCTTTTAAATATAAACGTAAATTGAATTGTTTCTTTTTGCGTTATTTTTCGTTTAATGATAATTTATAATATATTATACACTTTGTTAATCGTTATGTTCTGTTTTATGGTATTTAATTATTTTTATTTATCGTTTTTCGTTTTAATTACGTTTACAAATTTCAATCTTTTTTTTTTTATGGCATTTATAATATTTTCATCAAAACGTTATTTTAACATTTGAAAGCTCATATTGTCAGCTTTAGTATTAGAGTAAAGCGACGTATTATCAAACTTAAAGTTAAAAACATGATCTGTGTACTCAGATTCTCACATTGGTGACTTTACGTTTTTTTTTTTTAAATGATCATATCTTGTTTTAAAACTTAAATAATATAAAAAAGCCAAAGTAATAACACAGACAATGTTTTTAAATTTAAGTTTGATAATAGGTCAGTTCGCTCTAATACTAAAATCAACAACGGATGTTGGTTCTTCTGAACACACATTTATTATGTTGCGCTTGGGCCAGAGGAGAGTGAGAGTGTGAGAAGAAAGAAAAAACAAATGGCGCGATGACATCCTCTTTAAAAATATTTCAAATAATAATTTAGGTAATCGTATATCATAACACTCGTTAAAATAAAATAATTTATTCATTCAGATTTCAGATAACATGAGTTGTATAGTGAATCCGTGATTTGTTACAGTAAGCCAAATTAAATTGTATTACAAAACATATTATTATATGATATACATCATCGCTGTGTATTATATACGTGGTCCGTGTTTAATTGTTGAACAGATTTAATCTCGAAACGATTCTGTATTAATCCTTTAACTCAAACGAAATTAAGCGAGTTTTTTTAAAAATTTTAAACTACCGTGTTTAATTTATTGTTTTGTTTAAAAATAAGTCAAACATGTGCCGCCTTTATACCGCAGTCGTTGCAGGTCGACGAGTAGATCAGATTTCGTTTTGCAAACTATTTTCATAGAGAAACGAGACGATTCGATTCATTTTTTAAAGCTCGATATATTTTGAAACGATACTAGATGAGATTATGATATCACAGATCGATTACTATGCGCCGTTTGCGCCATTTTTAACTTCTTCTTCACCACCATAATAATAATCTCTCTCGAAATCAATAATTATTAAACAGTGACAGAGAGTCATGGTCCGTCGATGGCAGGAGGGGCGGGAGGGGGAGGGGGGTGACGTGCGCGCACAAAAAATTATATTGTAGAAGATAGGTACCCTCTTCGATGAACAGTTTTTGAGATTCACTTCGGTCGTTATACCGTATACTGCTCGCTGTGTCCGTGCGTCGGAGTTTAGCCGTTCAGGTTAGAAACGGTTTGTTTTGTTGGCCGCCGCAGCCGTAATATACGTCAACGGCTACGTTCCGGAAAATGCCGGGGAGGGGGCAATGGTAAAGTTCAAAGGTTGGCAGGGTTTGCCGATCGATATTTTGACAAACCTGGCATTTACGTCGCCCACGTTACGTAGTATACTTTACAGTTCTACTCCTCTTCCCACGACCTACAACACACACACACACACACACACACACACACACACACACATATATATACACTATCGTTAAGCAGCCATTTATAGACCCCTGCGGTTTATTTAGATATGAATTCATAATAAGCGTTCGCATAATTTCCCCCTCCGGCCGAACGGAAAATTTACATTAATAACGGTCGATTTACGCGAGAAGAAAAGAAACGAATCACTTGTCCATATTAAAATGTCGCTTAGCCCGCGCGTACAGGACTATTGAAAAGTTTAAAACCAGGGCTTGCAAACGTTATATATGACAAAAAATGATTGAAATTTAAAAAAAAACGATAAATAAAAATAATTAAATTAAATACCACGAACAGAACGTATAACGATTAACGAAATATAATATCATATAAAATGTTATTAAACAAAAAATTACACTAAACGAAATCATTTCAAATCCATTTACTCGAAAGTTATTATATTTGTTTTGTAGAAATATTTATTAAACGAAATTTATTTGTATCTTAGCAATCAACCCAATGATTAGTTATATTCCATATCCGAGCCGTTTTCTCCGGATTACATATTATTTTCAACAAAAAACGATAAACGCCAAAGCTGTATAACGTTTAAATTGTAAATAACATAAAACAAAATTTTATACGAGTATTTACAAAGCATGCAAGTTGGTAATTTTTTTTCAAGTATAGTTAAATTGAAGCTACTTTAATATAAAAACTAAGTTAGGATAAAAATTAGTTTCTGAAACATTATAAATTTCTAATTTAATTGGTTAGAAGTTAGTTTGGTGAAAATAGTACCTTAATAGTTAGAATAGAAGTTATAAGTTAGTTTTTTTAAATTATAGGGGATGATTGAAAAAATAAATTGAACAAATGTTAATTTGATCAAATTTTTCAAGTAAATAGTTATCTTAATTTCTTTGAAATGAATTGGAATATTAGTCATTAGAACACAAAATATTTAACAAAATAAGAAAATATACAAACAGTATGATACTATAATCATTTATATATATATATATATATATATATAGGCTATAGTCGTCGTGGTTACCATGTATTAAAATAAATATAATATAATATTAAAATTAGAATAATATTATGTCAAGAAAAATGTTTTCATCAGAAAATTTAAAACTATTTATTATTAATATATTATTATTATAGCTATAGATACTTATAGTTGACATTCGTCAATTTTACAGAACATTTAGATTTTTGGAATGAAAAAAAAACTACAATGAAAACTAGTTACTTTTTGATTTTAACGAGTTATTATAAATTAAAATTAACTAGTTTATCATCAGCTTTAAGTATTTATAAATTAATTTTAAAAAATACTTGGTTTTAATATAAATTATAATTAACTCCAGTTGAACATGATTAAAACGTCTTAAAAATTGAACGTAAATAAGTTGTCCAACCTATTTATTTAAAAACGTTACTTAAAAACTATTTACATTTGTTCACAAACATATATGGCACCTATAACAACTAATTGACAATGACAGTAGAAACGTGCTTATATGTAACACGGCAATTATATTGTGTATATTATATTATATTTTATTGTTTGTAGTTTGTATATAAAATATTACTTTTTTTTATAACGTTATAAGCGCATTACCTAACCTTTAAGTCGCTTATGTTTCGAGCAACACTACTTACATCCCGACTTAAAATTAAAATTAAAATTAGTCGACGAAAAAGCTAAAATTCATGCTCCCCGTCTAAAGCAGACTATCGCTTCAAAACCAGTTAAAATAAAAACAAACAAAAAACATCAACTGTAGTCTGTAAGTATCATTCTATCATGATCTATGTGAATCAGAGTTTCAACGTTTTTATGCAATCGTTTTGTAGTTAAAAAAATGTATAAGATGTTCAATTCTTATAATTGAGGGTTGAAAATTTAAAACAAGGTTTCTCGTAAGTAGTCCATGTCGTAACCAATAAATGTAAGAAATATATTTACACGGTTCATTTTTATAGACATTTTAAATTTAAATTAAGATGAAATTAGATATTTAAATAAAGAATAACGATGTTAGTTATTTCATTGTATTTTTAAAATATTTTTCGTAGGTGTTTGAAACTTTTAAAGTATTTTATTATATCTTATAAATTCAATGACATTTTTAAATGCAATGCTATTTCCAAAAATTAATTCAACCTACTATATTATTAATAGTAAAATGAATTACTTTAATAGCAATAATATCATAGAATACACTTAGTCATGTAGGCTAACAGACCGTCTTCGCTCAGAATCATTTTTCGTATACAATGATTTATATCATTGAATTCATATTTAACATATCCATTATAGTGATCTCACTCGACATCCACTACACAGCAGGGCGGTATTCACTTGCCGACCTTTTTTTATTTTTATTTTGAATCTGGATTTTCTTTCCGAATTTAACACAACAACCCTGTGTAAAATGACATGTTTTAAATTGTTTGTCCAAAAATTGTTTTGTATATTTCTAAAAATGTTTTATTAAAATGGTGGATGTTAATTAATGAGTATATGCTTAAAATTAAACGTAAACGGCTTATTCGGTTATTGAATATTTAAATAGCTACTAATAATACTCTATCCAACTTATATTTAGATAAATCATTTGTTTGTTGTAGTTTCTGCTGACTTATATTTTATTTGTTTTAATCAAATTATTTTGTTTTTAGTAAGTGGTAATTTTTTTTAATAATGTCAATAATCTTGTAGATTTGTACCCCTATGTAATGTAGATAAACTATGCATGCCATATTTTAAGCCCTACAGTAACGTGTAGCTATATGAATAAAATTATTGCGATTTCCGAATATTTCTCCGTTTGTGATTTAAAGAATATATCAACAAGTTCACGTTTTTGTCCATTTTTTTTTTTTTTTTTTTATATACATTATCTATATTTTACAAAATTAAAACTAAAAACCAAATATAATAATTAACACTGTAACTACTGATATACATATACGATTATTTTAAAATATAAAAACTGAAGATACATTGGTACTCGCCCAACATAAATAAAATAAAATATAGAATACATAGTGTAAGATTTAAGATTTTTTTCTCGTTTCAAATGATTTACTCAATATAATCTGTAAGTTGAGTGTTTTCGTTGTGAGGTCATCGCCGACTTCAGTCTGCAGACGTATTATACTTTTAATAGTATATTATAATATAATATAGTTTATTTCAAAAAGTTTTAACCACCAAGCCTGTATCGAATTTTATTTTAGTCATATAAAACGACGATGGCACGTACTTCTATCTATTTATTATATAGCCTATAATATATAGACGAGATAGCTCTCATTCCGATGGGATTATATATGGCCCTGCACGGGCCACATGTAATAAAATAGTTGCCCAAGTCCTGCAAGTGTGTGTATACATTTTATTATATCGCTAAATAAATTGGTTCAACATTCATACATTTGAAAAACTCATTTTTATTTTACTCACTTGTAAAAATGTTCAAGAACTTATTTATACTGTTATAGTACCTACTCGTCTTTTTTTCACACAATATAATAATGTTATATTTTCCTGGTGTTTTCGTTTGTAAATTGCTACTGCTTCCTCCCGTTACTGCTATGTTGCTCAGATGATATCCATAAGCCCGAGTAAGTAAATTACTAACCATTCGCAGTCGCCACGGTTCTGTAATTATTATTACCATTTCTTCTTCTCTTATAAAAATGACACTTTAAGAAAATATGTTAAAAATCCCACTTACGTAGGTACTGAAATAATATTAAAAAAAAAAAAAAATGATGGTTAATACTTTATAATATATTATAATATAATATAATAATAACTTTTTCTAAATGTTACTTCCTCGTGTACAGTTTTAAGTCTGTTTACAAATTCGAATTTAATGTGAATTCTGTTAATTATTTTGAATATGATATCTGAAAAAAAAAATGATAAAATATATAAATCGTGATGGCATTTAGAAAGTGTATCTGTCTTAAAATTCAATTAGCAATTTTTAAATTGTTCGTAAAAAACATTTATCTACTAGTATTGTCCACCATCGAAATGTTTCATAGAATATATATATGTTGATTAGTTAAAACTGTCAACGTTTCTCACACATTTTAACGAATTTCCCTTTATGTTCATAATTGTGTTATAGCTTTGATTATCTACCACTGAAAAATATGTCAACATTTGATTTTTGCTATTATACCTACTACACTGTTAACGATTATTGTATACATACAAATTATTTGACCAACAAACAACCGACCTGCAATTTTTTTGTTTGGTCAAAACAAAATATATTTATTGGATCAGTAAGTATAAACCGCATTCTCATGTATAAAATTAAATGCCTAGGTTTAAGTTGTGTAAAAGCTTTTCATGACGGACCCTTTTAAAGTATTAAAAATAATACTTTTGAAATTTTTGTGAAAATATGAAAACCATTTTTTATTTTTTTAAAGCATCTTCACATTTTTTGTTTATATTAATACCATTTGTACCATTTTAACTTTATATATTTTACTAAATATGCAAAATTACCAAAATATGCAAAATAGACTTTTGTATACAATATCGTTTAGTTATGAAACAAATTTTGCTATAAACTAACTATTTTTGTGACCGACCAATAAAAACATACAAACACATATAAATGTGGGCCCTATTTATAACTTATAAATTGTGTTATGTAAAATATTGAAATCATAGTAGCTACAGGTAGTCAATATAGATTATATTATATGAAATTGTTATTGCAAGCGTAAGTATACTGTGGACGACCATGTCACCTTTTATTTTTCATTTTATTGTGACAGCGTTGTGTCAAATTTCCAAATCCAGTTACCTATAATATATGTTCTATTGTACACGTAATCAGTGAATCCAATTTCACGGGAGTGTAACGATAATTCTGATGTTTTTCAAAAATAATAATCCCGATTTTTTTTCTTATCCTCAAACATCGGCGGAATTAAACGGTTGTATAACAACCACCTACCGCTGCTGCTGCTGCTACTGTAGTTTGCCAAACTATAAGGTGCCAATTTAAATCGCTATATTATATGCTTAATAGGTACTTAGGATATATTATAATGTGCTATGCCGAACTACAGACTATACCTATACTGCAATATAATAATATATATGCTCACGGATTCGTTAAGTCATGTGTGTCGGACAGTGGACGTTGAAAAGAATAACGCAGCGTGTGCTGGTTATTGAAAAACACGTCGATAGTTATTAAAAAACAGCTCGAAAATCAAACGCGTGTCAACCTCTATACGGCAGGCAAGCGATACAGTATTTATATTGTAATAATAGTACGAAAACTTATTGGCGACATGTCACCACAAACACGGGCGATGCAATATAATAACATATAATACTATAGGTAAATGACGATTCGAAAATCGTTTAAACAGGAAAATAATATATGACACACGTGCGATTATAATATTGAATATTATATATAATATTATGATTACATTTATAGGTATCAATGCATTATTTTACACTATACCCATATATTATTATGGTCAACTACTATAAATATATTATCGTTATACAATATAATATTATAACGGATATAGCTCATATTTTTATTCTATTGTGCAGCAGCGCGTTTATAAATAATAAATATGTTATTATTTGTGTCGCGCAATTTCCTTTACGCGCGAAATATCTACACAATATTTTGTCGATAATAATATTATAATACAAATATTATGCAACCGTGCGGAGCTTTATTTTCTCATTTCAGATTCCGAGTGGAACGGAGAACCCAAAGAGCTGTGTATTAGGTACATATATATATATATAGGTAGTATTATGTACAATGTAGAATAAATTGTGTGATTTTACAACGACAAGCGGTTTTATGCGTTGTTCGGAACTACAATAATGCATTCTTTGAATTCCATTTCGGTTTGGCGGGTTTGTAAAAATTGTAATGCACTCATGCTTAGGAGGTAGGTACTCGTACAATAGTAGTAACAATAATAATTCTTTATTTATATGTGCGTCGATTTAATTTTTAACGAACGAACCTAAAGATATACGCAGCATATTTTGTATTCGAGTGGAATTTGAACGAAAACATATATTATAAGTACGATGTTAGCACGGGACGCACAAAATATGGTAAACAGGAAAATAATAATACATTTTCTTTATTTTCTGTCGACCCTCCGACGTCAGGTTTTTGAGTGACGATTCATTATTTCTACAAAAAAGTACATATACTTCAGTGGCGTGGTTCACGTATAGTGGTTTCTATGGTTTGCGATGTCTGACGTGATACGTATTTTATATTCTACAGCAGTGATGCCTAACCCGCGAAGGTATTCCATATGGCCCGTTACACATTTTTAGAATAAAATAAAATATTCAACAAAAAAAAAAATGTAAAATTATTACAAAATACGATTTTTATTAGTTTATGAATTTTTTTAATTATTCCAAAAATACAATAACAATAATAAAAATAAAAAATATATAAAAATGTTTTACACTTATTTTAAATGTGAAATTTGAGAAAAAGTAATTTATTGACAATTTTTTGTTAAAAATTCGATAATCATCATGGTATTTACTTATTTCTGTCGAACATTTTCAAATAGACATTTTACGATTTAATATCGATATCACCTATATACTTAAAAGAGTGTACTGATCAAACTATTGTGTACCAAAATTTGTGATCTTTTTAACAGTCAATAAAAGATATTAAGATTGGGATTATTCTTACTTTTATATTTGGTGATCCGTTCGAAAATAATTGTTTACCAAAGTGGCCCGCCGAGGAAAAAAAGGTTGAGCGTCACTGCTTTGCAGTTAACAGAACCTAAGTACCTACATATATGCAGGGATAAATCGAGGAATTAAAAAAATACAAATCGAGCTAGGAACAAAACAATCCCTCGTATATTAGGTAGTCATAAAAATTTGAATTAAAGGCTGGCTGCTTTGAAAAAAAAAAAAAATGACAAATCGTAATCAAATTAAGTATACTGTAGCCTGGTGGCACTGACAGAAACTAGTAATATAAATTAAATGTTAAGCCCGTATTTTGTATATTAACTGAGATATTGACGATAAAGTATTGATCTCCCTGCATACATGCTTTGAGAAAAAATATAATATACTTGGAAGGAAGAAATAAAAACATTATAACTAACGCGATTTTTGAACACAAAAATAATAATATCGCCATAGTACGATCGTTTAAAGTTGATATTTTGCAAGCGTACGAAGTAAATAAACAATAATAATAACCAAAAAAAATAATATTAATTTAAGTCTTGAAATAAGAGAACAGTGGTTAAATGAGCGGATCATAAAAATACAATACAAATTAAATGTATAACACTATATTTTCTGAGGGCTGTAATAATATTGGAAAAACAAAAATGTCCAAGCGGACGTGGTTTTAAATCTGAAACAAATTCGCTTGAATGGTTTTTAAAAATGTCATCCATTTATTATACAGATATTACACTAATAAACACAGCAGTCCGTAAAGAATTGTCTGCGATACGTACAAGTGATGAATTAGGTTAAGTAGCCGGGAGCAGTATTGAGCGAAGAACCTATCAGCTGATGAAAATACACGTTTATTTCAAATGTGATTTACTTTAGGTACTTATCGATCCCGCCTGGACTGGGGAAGTATAATATGGTCCAGCCAATGATGGCTCAACTCTAATTTCAGATAATTTATTTGTAAGTTTATAAAACATTTTCGGATTAACGTCGATTACGGGTGCATATAATAAAATATAATAAATATAACGACCTACTTGACAATTATTAGAAAATCAATACGTATTTCTATATAATATGTAAGCTATTATGACGGCGTAAAATACCATTACGGTTTTCATATTTTCGCAATTGTAATTTTACGCATAATATTTTATCGTACACATTATAATATATGCCTGCAGACACGTGTGTCATCTTTTATTCGTTCTGCAATATCACGGAGTCCCACCATATATAA
Source organism: Pentalonia nigronervosa (assembly GCA_014851325.1). Lineage (NCBI taxonomy): Eukaryota > Metazoa > Arthropoda > Insecta > Hemiptera > Aphididae > Pentalonia > Pentalonia nigronervosa. The sequence continues at coordinate 30,013 of JACXSJ010000697.1, read as the reverse complement.
CTTTTTTGATTAGTTGACAAAATGTTTGATAATAATCGTTCGGCCTGAGCGTGTGCCTAAGTCTCGTTTCATTGCTTGCTCCGTGTAGAATTGCTAGGTACCAAGTCATCGGTAAAGTAAAACAATTTATATTACTCATATTTTATTTAAATATTTAATACACGTCAAGTCATACTCGATATAATCAATAGTGTCTTGTCTTCTAAATCCAAATTCTCTCATATTCCCCCTTTTGGTATTAATCTGTCACCATACGCGGATACATCCCGTATACCAGCGGTAGACAACAATTTAATATAGTTACCGTAATATACCACGACGTAACTCTGTATACCCAGAAAAATAAAATAATGTTATTTTAAGAAAATGTTGAAAATAGTAAAATACGAAAAAAAAAATTAACCTATATGATGAGCGTTGAAATACAACGATAAAAAGTAGAAAGTATTTAGTATTCTGGAATAGTATACGAAGAAAAAGTGTCAAAAAATATTTGAGAAGTGCATGAAATACCGAAAAAGTGTATTACAAGTACCTATTCGAATACTCAACAAGACTGCAATTTCGTATACCATATATATATGAACAATAATAATATCCGTCGGCGTATTTTCATTTTTTTTTTATCTAGTCGTGAAAACATGCTATGAAAGTCGCGCGCGTACAACGTGGTGCATGCGGTCTAATATATAATTCATATGTAGGTAGGTATAACGCATTCGTGTTATCATCACGACCGCTATACGACACAATATTGCGAAATGTGTTATTATAATATTATTATAACGCGCCTATGCAAAGCAATAACGACAATGAAGATAATCCGTCGCCACAGACGAGACCGAATCCATCGGAAAACGAAATAAAAACCGCCGCCGATTATTATTATACCGTCGCGTTCCAGCCGGAGGACCTTGTCAAATAATATTATATCATTTTGTAAACCGACGACGACGGGACATCGGGCCGCCCGCTATCTCTCTGCCGTTCTGGCAAATCCGCTTAAAGGGCCGTGAAAACGAACTGCAAACAATAATAGTGACGTGCGCTTTCTCTCCGTCCTCAGGTGTTACGTAGCCACGCTATGTAAGCGATAATGACGCGTGAAACAAAAATCCATTAGCGCCAATTGCAACTAAACGCACGTCGTCATCATCACATTCCGCACAACAGGCTACGGGTAACACGATGGCACTATTGCACGTGTACATCATCGTGTAATTTATCAAATTTATATCGCTCGAATTTCGTCCCGCACACAATCGTATAGCCGCGCAGTGTTTGTTTGCAGTTTACCCGCCGGAAAACTTGCAGCAATTACGGTGGATATATATATCATTGTTATTGTTGTAAAAATTGGTTTCACATTTTTCATTTGGGACGAAACGCACGCGGAATACTTGTTCTAGCAGCCTTTGCTCAGATTTCGTGTATCTTAAAATAATGATATAAAATCGGCGTCGGTTTACAACGCGCGTTGCAGAGCTGAATATTGCAGCCGTGTCGATCGTAGTTTTTTTTTTCACCTCGCCTATGACCTGTGCTGTACGACTGCAGACTGTATCGTTGAGTAATGATCAGTCAAAAAGTTCACGGACAGTCCATTTTGAAAAATGTACGGAGTCGCGAGTTCTATTGTTCGGATCATAAACATTTAGTTTTAAATTTCTTTACATTTCAATTCGTAAATAAAGCTTTAAAATTTAAACAATATGAAATTTTGATGGATGACAATATTACATTTATTTTCATCTATCGTTAATTTAGAATTAACCCACTGCAGAAACACCAATCGTGTGACCAATATTAGCAGAGAGATGCTCGTCCCAAACGTCTTTTTTGTTCGTTTTTTATATAGTTAGTGTTAATATTATGATTTTTTTATCTACAGACCTAATTACAGTAGGTAACTTCAACGTTGACCTGAAACATAGTATTAATTTTCATCATCAACCAAGCAACATTGAAGTATTAGACATAATTAATATTGTCGACATGATCAAAAAAATATTAAACTTTTTTTTTTATTGTTCGTTATAATAATTAATGCTAAATAATGTATTGTTTATGATATGTTATTTTTATGTACCCAATAAGTAAGTACCCATATCGATTATAGATAGGCACCTAAATTAATTACAATAATACCTAGCTTATTACTTAAATTGACACAGAGGATTAACAATAAAGCATTGTCTCGAATATATTACATTGTTTATACGTTCACGAGTCTCGACTAAAATTATTTATGTTTAATATAATGTAAATGTAATTACTAAGGACTTAAAAATACACACACACACATATATATATATACGTATAGTTAATAGTCAATCATGCGATTTATCGATAGTCAAAATAGAATTACTTTTAATCACAAAATGCTATTAATAATTATTGTAATCAACAATTTAATTTATCTTACATTTATTGGTACGATCATTGAAGTATTTGTTTTAACAATAAAAGCTCATATTTTTTTTTTGAAATTTTATGCAACCACTGTTTAAAATACTTATTTACAGCTAACCTACTTTGTAATTATAAAAATGTTCTTAAAATATAGATTTACTGTTATATTAATATTATGCCTAATGGTATCAACCAGTAGCGTGCTCAAGATGAGGAGGTTAGGGGTTATATCCCCCCCCCCCATTGTCTTTTTTTTGTCGACCTACATAAAACAACTTATTAGTTATAAGAGCTCTTTTAAAGTCATTACTTAATACTTTTTATTAGTTATTACCAAAAAATTATTACTTATGACAATAAACATTCACTATACAGATTAGTGAGCACAGACAATAATATAATATATTCTTACTCTGTGATAGTATGTATACAAGTATTTGTATTCGCAGATCACGTACACAGGCTATAGGATATCGACTATTAATACAATTGTGTGTTATCACTTATCAGTCATCAGCTCACAACTGCATCAAACTGTGGTCCAACCGCCTAAATACTGAATGAAATTATGAAAATAAATACAACTGTAATCCAAAAGTACAAGCTAAATCAAATTCAGTGATAGTATTACCTACACAAGTGTTTTTTAATTGTTTTAAGATTTATTTTATTATTTTTATTATTATAATGGTTAAATGTGATGTATCCATAACTTCATTTTTTTCTAAAAAATTTTAAGTTGAATAAGTAATTTAGTTTCTAAGTATTTTATTATATTTGTTTATTTTTAAAAATGCAATCAATTTTTTCAATTTTTTGGTATTTTGTTAATTGAACAACTTGTTATAAAGTGTGTTATAATTTAAATTCGTTTTAATTATAGAAAAATTTACAAATGTATATAATTATAAGCTAGAAATGATTTTGGAGAACTTGAAACATAAGCATTTGAGTTTTTGGTATTACCATGACAATCCATTACAATGTATTATGATTTATAACATCCCCTTCATTGAAAATTCCTGGGCACGCCATGTTATCAACTATAGCTTATATTTAAAAATAATACCATACATAATTTATACCCACCTGTACATAAATATCACGTGTCTGTCACATAATATTACACATAATTTGTTTTCAGGGGTAGGTGGTAGATGTTATATCTATGTGTTCGTAAGTTGTAATGATATATATATATATTTAATAAGTTTATGTATAAATCGATTTACAAGCGATTCTATACTCTATTAATAAATATAATAACTGTTACGAGTTGGCATATTATTTTAGTGAATAATAAAATTAAATAATACCGTGTCAACTAAAATTACATGCTTTATGTTATCTAAATAAATTATAAGGTTGTTCTTTCTTAACCCCACAAGAAATAATAAATTATTCCACCCTTCCACTCACTTTGCCATCTTTCGACATAATCGTCCTACAGCGAGTACGCTACGCCATAACATCAATTTTTAATTTAATTATTCAGTTTCTATAATGTCATTAACTATCATCTTTATTATAAAGACTCTTTTTATTATGTCACATTTACTTTTTCGAAATGTTTGTACCTATACTTTTGTATTGTATTGTAGATTATCGTTTAGGTGGAAACAATTTTTTTAAAAAAAATATCTTCCTAATTTTAACGTGTCACTGTAACTCAGTACACTCAGCACATATATAATAGATTTAGTGTGAAAAATATATCCTTAAAATTTAAATACTAAAACAATATTGGATATCTACTGAACTACAAATCAATACATTTTTAGATTCTTAGTTAACCTAAGAAACTATATACTATCTAGTTTTAAAACAATCTATAAGTGTATTTTTATTTTGTTAAATTGTTTTAAACTGTTATATATACACATATGCATTATTATTATATTATACAAGATAATATTGTTGACGAACTACAATAATTTATTCATAATATTAAATCAAATTACTGTTTTAAAAATAATAAATTTTATTTTGAAAATTACAACTATAAAATGAGCAATAATACTGGTAATTCTATGATTAAATTAAAAATTGTCTTGGTTTTATGTCAAAAAATGTCAATTATGTTTAAATGTTTAAAATCAATTAAGAATTTTTTTTATTTGTTTAGAACTCATTTAGAAACGTTTGATAAACTGAAACGCCATAATATTATATTTGATACGAATACATTTAATTATAACTTATTAGAATCATGCATATTTAATAAATTCAGAGGACATCAAACTTAAATGTGAGATCATTATTTATGGTTTGTCGTTGGTTTTTTTTATAATATTTTAAGTCTCAAGCAAATCATAAGTACGTAAAATATTAAAATTTAAAAATTCTTATAACTCGCTTGAAAATTAAAATATTGTAAAAAATCAATTATTTGTGAGAACACAAATAATTTTCTCACTATAAAGTTTAATAATAGGTCACTTTAATATTAAATTTTACGAAATTGGAATTTCTGAAGGTTATGTAAAATAGAGACAACATAATATATTTAATATGTGGGTGTAACGTCCTCTTAAATAGTTGTGTTTTTTGTTGTCAATGGCGTCATAAACATTTTTTTTAATATGCATATTTTTATACAAGCCGCAAATCTTTTGTAGAATTTACCTATTTTTCATACAACAAATAATTTAAGAAGTGGGCCAAATCACAATAATATTGGATTTTAAACACGAAAATGTGTACTTTGCGTGGTCCAAATGACGTTTGCAGAAATTGTCGTTCGATGTTATCACATTTTCCAATTAAAATGCAATGTGATTTATTTACTGCCGGTAATACAAGTGAGTCATTAATTCAATTTGCGTTTAAAAAAAAAAAAAATAATTGATCTAAATTAACTTACAATAACATATTATAATACTAAGTAATACTTACATATATATGATATATGTACCGCTAGGCGCGGCACGTTGGCGCTACTAGTCGCGTTCTGTGACTGAGAGTAAACAATACTCGCTACTACTAGTTCCCGGATGGGTGACCATCCGGGTTTTGTTGTAGTAAAAGCTTTGCCACACATACTCACACATGTTAAAAAACCTACAGTACCCTCCCCACAGTTTCTTAGGCTAATGATCATAGTTGCTAAAGTCTTAACCCTCCTCCCCACAAAAAAAAAAAAAGATAATAATATATGTAAGATTGTAATTTGTAGGCTATTTAAATTACCTATATACATTTTTAAAAAAATACTTTAAGCGTTTATTTTTATTTTTTATTTTAATACATAACAGACAGCTACTACTGCTGCTAGCTAATATAATATATATTGTAATAGCATCAATTGTCAATAATATACTATTAAAAAAAAAAAAAAAATTATGTGTTTTAAAAATTACATAATTGTTCCGACCGCATAAGCAATGATAGCTAAAAACCCATTTTCAAACATTTTAAATTAACCGTTCAATTATAATTTCAAAATAGAACACAATTATTCTTATTATACAATAGGTACATAATTATAATTTTAATTAGGCGTAATAGTATATGATATTGGTATATACTGCAATACATATATCACATGGTAGAAATACTGTTGCGTCTGTTCGTTTTCGTAAAAGTTAAAAAACAAGTGGGGATAGTGATATTATATATTATATAATTTTCAAAATCGACAAGTTTTTATAGCATTTTGTAGTTAACGAGATTATGAGAATATTGGAATAATTGAAAAGATTTGATTAAATCACCCTTTGTCCCAAAAATCTTGAATTCCATAGGCAGATATGATTGTTATCAAAAAAAAAAAAAAAAGGTTGTAATAGTGAGCACGCTCGGTGATATGAATCGAAAGAATACAATATTTAAATTATTCAATTATCTATATATAATATATTTATATTTGTTAGGCCAACAACTCCTAGCACTTGTGGTTTTTTATACTGCTCTATTTGGGTTTTACCTATGGTCAGTTTAGAATAAGGCCTGTGTTTGCAAGAGATGTTTAAGCTATATTTTATACAAAAATTTGAATAGTAGTTGTTTAACGGGGCGAGTCATTTGATCGATGGTTTAGTGATCGAATTGATTTTTGGTTGAAAAACAAAATATGGTTGATATGTTTTGTGGTCGAATGGTTTTTTTTTGCAGATCGAAGTAATATTGTTAGTATATTGAAATGTTAGTATTTTATACATATTTTTTCAACAATAATTGAATACATTTTTTTATATTTTAATACAAATATTTATATATTGTACGAGCATACTATAATATACTATATAACATACTACTATCGTACCTAGCATCCATAGAATCTATCATAATGTTTTATATTATCTATATAATTTTATACATAAAAATTAATTATACCATTAGTTATATTGACTATTTAAATATTTTATAGTTTTATTTTTTACTTAATAATAGTTAAATATTTATTTTTTTTTTAAAAATATTAAATTTAATATTTTTTATTTATATGTTTTTTTTTTTTGAAATAATTACCTCAAACCATATAGGTATTTTTTGACCATAATATACTATTACGATTACATAACATTTCGATCACTTGAATTTTCGATCAACAATAATGTGTTCAACCCGGTGAAATTTCAATCACTAGATTTTCGACCAGATCACCTCTGCACTCTTTTATATGGTACATTTATCGCGCGAAAACGCTACTAAGGCAGTTATATCGTTTGAACGAATCGTGTTCCAAGCATAGGCGCACCCAGGATTTTTTTTTTTTGGGGAGGAGGGGGATGCTAAAATTTGTATTTTCTAAAACGATGGGATCTCCTGTAGGTATAAATATACAATTTATGCTTCAATTTCGATGATGTAAGGGGGCCGACTATTTGGTGGGGTGCTTAAGTCTTTCTTCTGCTCGCAGAGTGCGGCCTTGGTTCCAGCTGCGCATTATATACCTGTCGTCGCAGCAGAAAATGGCCGTACAGAAAAAAATTACACACATACGGAGATACGGCTATATATAATGTAATACCGCGGTAGACCATAGTCTTATCCGAAGTGACGCGCGCGTTTATCGATATCGAACCGAATAGCAGGCGGTGTTTGCGTCGGTGTGTATCCGCGATATGACGGTGTGACGAAAACCCGACGAGAAAGTATATAACAATAATATAATATAATATAAACACTTTAATATTATCATCGCACCTATATAGGTATACAGTAGGCACCTATATGCCTATTATTACATCGTGTTCGGGCGTCGGTTATATGCATTTAACTGCCGATGCCGCCCTCGGCGTATCTAACGCCATTTTCTGTGTTTTCCGTTTCCAAAACAAAAAAAAAAAAAAAGTTATATAGCGATAATCCTGCACGATAAATCCCGCCAATTTATAACAGTTATATAAAGCCGTGTAAACTCCACCGATCGCCGGGTTGTACTGCGTTGACAACACGCGGAACTGCAGGCAGATAATAATAATTTTGTAAACTCCACGCGTCACGTAATACCTACATGGGATTCGAAAAAGCATGTGCCATATTATGTAATATCCATCGTCAAAAATATGAGTTAGGGGCGATTCACCAGCTAGCACGGTGTTCAGCCCTATTTTTCCTTTAATAATGCAATCGTTCAAATTATAATTTATTATTATTATCATACGCTCAACATATTTTGTATGTATGTAACGTAAAATGCACCCACATAGGCATATACGTATACCTATATTATAAAATTTGAAAATTTCATGAAACTTATTTTCTTAAAATATTTCATTAATGTGAAAAAAAAAATGAAAAAATCGTTTATTATATCGAAAAATTTATTGTCGCATAAACAAGAGAACGCTTTTAAAAATTGATTAATCATATCAACTAATAATAAATAATAGCCGATAAGGATTCTATTGATAAGTGATAATCGATAATAAATAATATTATTTATACCTATTAGGTTATGACTATTAACATAGTAATTCGTAAACCTTGATTGATAAGTCATTCATCATCGATGTTTTCTTTGCGTAATCAATAATCATTTCTAATCATCTACCTACATCTAAATACGTTTAAAGGAAATAAAATATTTTTCATAATTTTATTGAAATAAGAACACTATCTATATAATATATTGTCAGATATTCAGACGGTTTTTCATTGAAAGTCACCGCATCATTACTAGTTGTTATAACTGAAAAATATTATGCGCGTGGTCGCGACCCGATCAACCGGGAAGTTAATAAACTAAATTTTGATATAAGGCGGCAATAATAATATTAATGGGTGGGTAAACAGGGGCGTCATTTGTGGAATGCAAGGGTAGTGAAAATGCATCTCTTGATTTTTTTCTAACACACTTTCAATGTGTTGATGCAGATAATTTCATATAATTTATAGTTGTAGGTATAAAACAATTAACAATAATTTTGAAGATTTACGAAAATATTGTGTTTTTTGTGGTCACATCACAAAATTTTTCAGTAAGATATTTATCATTCACATTGATAATACAACTGAACGAATGATTACTGAAAGTACGACAATACGATATAAAGTAATTTATCGAAATATTAAATGATTTAAAGGAATTGGATTGAACTTAACGGTTCTACAATATTTTTCTGTATTTTAACTTAGTAAAATGTCTTATATGGAAATATATATAATTTGCATTATTAATTTTTTTTTTTTTGTATATTGGTATTTGGTATTTAAGGTTTTAATTGAACGAAATATGTTATAAACATTGTGCGAGTGAATAGAACGACTTTTGTATTGCTTTAGACTTAAGATTTTGAGCGGAGAGATGAATGTCATGATTTTACAATGTTGTATATTTTTTTTTAAAATTTTTGTGTCTGTCATCACGTTTTAATGAATGTGCTCCGATTTTTTTCATCGGCATCTTTTTTGGAAAATGAATCTAGTTGGTATTTTGGGGGGTCAAAAGTAAAAAAATTCCCAATAGTTTTTAAGCGCGCCGGGAAAACAACAAAATAATTAAAGAAAAACGAGAATTTTTGACAAAATTTATTTTTATTTTTGACGTAATAAAAGTAATAATGAGCATAAATACATAAAATTTTCGCAAAATGTTTATGTTATCATGTTCTATACACTAAAAAAATTTAAAAATATTTTGACAATTTTTAAGAAAATAATAGTCCTAATAAATTTTTGGTTTTTTTAAAAATTTTTTTTAAATGCCAATAAAAAAATTTCGTTGGGTCAAATTTTTGAAAATTTAATACAAAATTCTTAATAAGTTGTTAAAATAGCAGATCAAAAAATAATAAAAATACATAAGCAACATTTTTTTTAATAAGCATTTTAACTTCAAATTTTGACCGCAATTCATCATTGAACATTTGCCAATTGTTTTGTAGTTCAAAATTAATAAAATGTTCAATTTTTATAGCCAAGGACTAAAAATTTAAAACGAGGTTTTTCGTAAGTAGTATAGAGTGTATCCAAAAAATCAAAAAATGTTATTAAAAAAATAATTTTTTATAGACATATTAAGTTCACTCTTGAACGAAATTTGATATTTAAATGAAGAATAACAATGTTATTTATTTTATTGTAATTTAAAAATATTTTTTGCTTGTACTTGAAATTTTTAAAGTTTAAATATTATATTTTATACACTCAATTAAATTTTCAATTGCATTGTTTTCTTCAAACATTAATCTTACCTACCGTATTATTAATAGTAAAATGATTTATTTTAATAACAACAATGTCATAGAATGCACTTAGTTATATAGGCTAGCAGACCATCTTCGCTCAGAATCGATTTTCGTATACAATGATTTATATCACTGAATACAAATTTAACACATCCACGAAAGTGTCCACTCGATATCTGCTGTACAGCAGAGCGGTATCCACTTGCCGACCTTTTCAATGCTGATTTTGCATCCCATGGAAAAATGTGAAATAACGCCCCCATAAATTATAGGTAATGGTGTAAAATTTCATACATTTTTTCTATTGCTCGTTGCCCATCGGACATTGGCACATTAGTATAGTATTTAAAATTATTTTTCATCAGTTTGACATAATTCATTTATAATATAATATTCTTTATATTTATTATGAACATTTTTCAGGAAATTGCCTGTGATCAGAAATTTTCCATTTACATCATTGGCTGTCGGTAAAACATTACAAAAAGATGAACGTACTTTAATATTATACACCACCTATATATAGATACAGTCGTGATGGCGATGCGACGGCACGAGAACCGTGCGAGTAATATCTCATTTACAAGTAGATTTGTCTGTATAGTATTACTATTATTATTATTATTATTATTATTATTGTTATTTAACTGTTGACATACATACGGCTACGTAGTTTGATATTGTATATTTTAATTAGATTTGGTCGAAATAGCTACAGCTCGTATACTATATATGCGTGTGTATGTGTGTGCGCGGGCGAAAGGGGCTCTGCGAGTCTGAATAACAATAGTAATAATAGTAATAATGATAATAATATTATAACGCATTAGAAACGTCCGTCGGCGCACAATTGACAGTATGGTCATAATCGCTACAACAGAAGCCGCCGCGACGAGTGCCACAATAATATAATATCATACAATAAAAAATACTGTGGCGGCCACCTGTATAATATTATTAAACGTATATAATTCTTACTGTACGGCATAGGTACAATACTAATATAATAATAATAATAATAATGATAATGTAAGCTTGTCGAACCGAATAATGACATTTAGAATATCGGACGGAAATCCTATTCGGTCACGGAAGTTTGAAGATCGTTTAATAATAACAGCTGCAGTAATTACTGTTATATTACTGCCGTATTATATTATTATATTGTCGCGTACCGTCGGGATTTCGTTATGGATAATAATTATATAAATATATGTATTATATACATATATACAGGTAGTGCTGCAATTGTTGCCGGAATGCATTTCTCGGCGAAAGCACGAGAGGTCATATAATACAGTATTAATGTACGGCAGTTGTGCTATACGTATTATTTTTATATATGAAATCGTAGACGGCAATAATTAACAGCACGGCAATTATTATAGAACAGTAATCCGCACCAATGCGACGAAGGAAAAAAAACACACCAATAAATCATGAATCGTATCAATAATATTGTTACCGGTAACCGCGCTAATTTCAAACTAGGATGGGTACTTAATATACTTATGATTTATTGTGATGCAATAGCTATATTGTCTATTAGCCATGTGGTATATTTGGTGTATCGATATCCATACGATTTATCGGGAAAGTGTCACCTATATATAAAATAATATTGTAAAACATAAATTATAATTTATTAAAACATAATATCATATCATTATTATTATGTCATAATAATAAAATAATTTGTTAAATATTATGAACTATATATAATTGTTATGACATCGATTATGACTACCAAGCAAATTATAGTGTTTGATAATTCCAAAGTACAATCGAAAATTATTAATAATAATTAGAAAATAAAATGAAAAACAATTTAATGTATATATAATATAATCAAGGGAGGATCCAGGAATAATAAAAGGAGTGGGCTAGACACAATAAATAGACCTATATGGTTCATGAATACGATGGCTGGATTTAGAGGAGAGTATTGGGGGGGGGGGGGTGGTCAGGGGCCCAGGCGGTAACATGATATTGAAATACTTGGATCTCCACAAAAGTACAAAAGTTATTTTTTCATTCGTTGTACGAACAAATCTGAAATCACTAATAAAAACAATAGTTAGATACCTACCTACTAATTATTTTTGATAATATTACTTTGTTTCTAATAAACATATGCAACTGCTTAGAATAATACAAATTTAATATATATTTAAATGATTTGTACATTTTATAATTTTTTTACAATATATTAGAGGGGTTTTTGGGGGATTAACTTTAGAAACTCAAACGGAAACCTATACTTTTTTTTTGCTACATAATATGAAGACATTTTTTAAATAAATTTTAATGATTGAACAACAATAATTAATGCAAAATTTTATGATTGAGAAAAAGAGATATTTAAAGTTGACTGCTCAAACTCCCCTAAAATATTGTAAAAAATCAAGAAAATTTCTTTTACACATTTTTCTATGTTTTGAAAAAAAAGTGAAATAAATAATTTTAGAGGGGTTTTTGGCGGTCAACTTAAGAAATTTATAAAAACTTTAAATATTTATCAAGCATAGAGTTTTACATCAATTAATAATGTTCAAGCACTCAAATGTATTAAAAAAACGTCTTTATATTATGTTTGCAAAAAAAGTATAAGTTCTTATTTAAGTTTCTAAAGTTAACCCTCTTCAAACCATTCTAATATATTGTAAATTAGAGAGTGAAATACAATATTATTTAGTAAATTAATTGTCACAAATATTTTTATATCATAATATATTTTTAAACCATGTTTTATAGTTATTCTCATATTATTATAATATTATATTAACATTTACTGTAAATGAGAATTTAATATCTTCGTAAAATATTTAAAGGTTTAAAATATATATTTATATATACTTAATATGATAAAGTTGTATATTCTGATTATATTTCCTTAGTAAGCATTTTATTTCCACATGAATTATAATTGTTGTCACATCAAATAGTTTATTATTTGTTTGAACTATATTTTTATACTTTTCCATTTAGATGTTACTTTAATTATATTATACGCAGTTAGAGACACAATTAAATGTGTAATGTTATTACTGACTACGTGACATTTTATAGATTTTATGTTTATACTTTTTATAGTACTTACTTTAAATTAGTATTAATAAAACAAAATAATTATATGTACCTATATAATGTTGTTTTTAAATATTAGCCGAGTTTATAAGTTATAACTTATATATGAATGCTTAATTTAGGTGGACTAAGACGTTGGAGGTTAGAAATATTATACCAATGACTAATGGCTAAGTCACCGAAAACGAAAATATTTGTAACAATTCAAATAAGAGCATAAACAGAATAATATTATGTAAGTATTATATAGTACTATAGTGTATACAAATACAACTAAAATTGAATACTTAAAAGTTATAACAATGGCATTGTGCGAATAACTTGTTATGCATACCAATGAATATGTAAATTTATACTTTTATATTATTCTCTATTTATATATTGTGTTTAAAATAAATAATAGAAATAACGTTTTGTTTATTTTTGATTTATTGGATATTTTTGCGTTTTGCGCTTAAATAAATTAACATGAATATATGCAGAGTACAAACATCCATAGTTTATTATATTATTTAATGCTGTTTTGTATAACCATATAATTAATATATGTATATATTAAATTTGAGTTAATACAATGTGTATCACATTATATTAGATACTCCTCTCCAAGGCCTTAACTACTAATACAATTTGTTTTTGATTTTAAAAGTACAAATTACAAATATTTTAGGTACCTACATACAGTTTTTTTTTCATTTGTTCATATTTATTTTAAACCCATAAAATAAAAGGTAATACATAAATACTTTAAACATATTCGTTCATTTTGTGAACTATTCTAACGATTTTCATAACTAATTATTGCTGATGTACCTTACACTAGTATTTTTGGAATAAAATTATTAACCATTTATAATATGAATACCGAATACCTAAACATATTTTTTTTTATAGGTACTTCAATTTTTATTTTAATAATAAGATCACAAGAACAAGATATTTTTACTTTGTCATCTAATATAAAACATACACAATTTAGTAAACTAAAAATATATAATAACTTAAAACACAAAGACACTTTATGAAAATTATATAATGCAAGGAATTGAAACAAAAAATAATTGAGATTAAACAGACGATGGATAACTTTCAGTTAGAAACTTATTTTTTATACTTATTCAACAAAAAAAAAATAAAAAAATATGAGATAAATTTATAATCTTTGCATTTTTCTTATTGTACAAGAAAATAAATTAAAATGTCATATTTTTTTTTTATTGTAAAGTATAAGTAATTGCATATTTTTATTATGTTAAATAATATAAATTTATTTTTAAGCAATAATTTTCACGGAGATTAATTTTAGGGAAAAATTCAAAAATCATCATTATAAGGAATGGTGGTATTATCTTGTGTAGAGTCCATTTATTAAATGTTAAAATTAACAGTAATAGCATTTTAAAAATGATTCTGTGTTTAGATTTTTTTCAACGGTTTTGTAATCAAATTAATATAAGTTAAAATAAAGTTCAAACAGACACAGGGACTTATATTGGTCACGCGATCATCATCGCAGCTGAAAACAATGTAATTAATGTATAAATTATGGATGCATTCAAAAAGTAAATGAGGATGAGACGAGAGTTCTGCGTATTATCTGAGGTAAGTTTGACATTGTCTTCCTGAATAGATATCCATTAAAGCTGATATTAAGGTTATCATTTAAAATTTAAATCTGACAGTGAATTCATCTTTATATGTGCACTTTTGCATTAAAAACTGGAAAGACATAATACATTAGTATGCATACACTCTAAAAACATTTGGTTTAAACTTTACAGAATTGTTCACTGTGTATATCTCTAGTCTATTCGAGTAAAAATGTAATCAAAAATACTTTAGTAAAAAGCTTATGAATGAGAAGTGTATCTACATTTAAAGATTGAAATTTGAATGATAAAAACAATATTTTGTTGCAATGTAATTCTTTTTAGATCCTGAGCGGAGCAGTGAATGTATTGAATTTACAATGACGTGTGTTTATTTTTTTGTTTGTCTGGAGACACATTTTATCATAGAAATAATGCTTCGATTTCGAAGTTTGCAGAGGGTTGTTTCTGATAGATGGCAAATTGGATCTAGTTAGTATTTTATTGGGTCAAAAGTAAAAGGTTCTTAGTACTTTTCAAAATAACTGGGAAAAACAAAACAAAAATTAAGGAAAAACTGGAATTTTTAAGCGAAACCAATATTTGACTTCATCAATTTTATTTTTTTTGTTTCTACTCAAAAACGAACAATATTTGATACTTGAAATATTCACCTAATCTTTTTACTAGCATTTTTTATACACGATAAAATTTTCAAATACTTTTGACTCTTTTTGAACTAAATGTCTAAATATTTGATATTATATTTGAATAGATATTTGACATTTTAGATTTATTTCTAGTTTTTTTCAATAAATATAGATAAATATTTTTTTACTTCGTCAAAACGGTTAAAAATCTAATGCTAGATTTCTCATAAGTCGTTCGTATATACCAGGGGTAGCTAATTTTCTGACGCCACGTGTCAAAAATTAACATTATTTATTTTTATTTTTTAAATTAAATTATGAAGAATATTATGTACGAGTATACTTATATTTTGTTGTTGTTTATTATTAAACATAAAATTAAAAAGAAATATTTTAATTTTTTACGTGCCTATCAAATTTTTTTTTGTGTGCTGCCTCAGGCACGCGTGCCGCATATTTGCCATCACTGATGTATATCGATTAAAAATATTAAAAATATTGGTTATAATATTTGTTTATAAGAGTTTAAAGTAACAATTTTTACAAAATCGCTAACACTTTCAAATATTTTTGTCGTTAGAAATTCATAAGATTTTTAATATTTGAAAATCTATTACGATGTTTTTATGAGTTGTTATTGTTGGAATAACAAAAAAAAAATTGAGCGTAATTCCGTGAATATTTTTATAAGCGTCTAAAGTTTAAATTTGGATTAAATTGGATATTCATATGTAAATTAATAACGATTTTTCACGAAGTGGTTTCCTTATTTTGTTGTAACTCCAAAAATGAATAACTATCACAGACACTTGAATTATATTTGGTAAATACATTTTCACGTATCATATAAGACTCAACAATTTCTTCTTTTAATATTATTTTATTTGAAAAATAATTTACTACAGACCAGTTCAGACCTATAATTCCACAGCATAGGTACTACATAATGAATTACATTTAAACGATTCGAATTAGAACACATGAAATATAATGAGAAATAATATACCTATATTAGCAACCATTGTCATAGTTATAAAAAAATAATTATACCTAATAGTTTTATGTAATTTTATTGTTACACTGTTTTAATTAAAATTACACGTGCAGGTACGTCGTAATCATCGTCAAATAATTGTTCTTGGAATCGTATACGACCTAGGTTATAATAATTGGGAGAAATATTGTATTTTAACGAATTAGACGAAAACAAATCGCTTTGAAGATGTCAAAAATCTCGAAATTGTTATTATTTTTCCATTCTTGTCAATAATAAGATGATAATATCATAGCTTATTATATATAAGCGATTATTATTTGTTTATTGTATAAAAAGCCTTTTTTTTCCGCCGGGCACGCTGGTGCATATAGAAAAGTTCAGTGTTGTATTATCGCATATCGCCTTTAACATTTTAACATTTCTATTATTATTATTCGAAAGTACACAAAACCTATAAATCATAATAGTATAATATAAAAATATTAAAATAATTTGTTTGTTAATATGCATATAATTTGTATTTTTTCTAAACACTTTAAGTCTCCGCTTGGTATGTACATTACGTGTGCTGTAATGTTACGTTAGATGAAGTCAAAAGTAAGTTTCTGATTTCACTTACTTACGCATCTTGTATGGTTATCTCGCATGGTAATTCACCCGAAAGTAGATTTCGGTGGATTGCATACCTGTTAACATACTTCTTGCATATTGTCCGCGATCCGACGCAGTCGGATTGCCTACCTAAATGGCTTTCATGTACTTTTTCACTTAAGGTGACTAATAGCTAGACACTTTGAATACAGCTATCAACTTACACTATTTTTGCCTACAAAATAACGACGGACCCAATCTGCCGTGGTCAGTTATCGACTTTCACCGGTAATGATTATAGTACCTAAACACTTGAATACGGCTTTGACTCATTTCAACTATTAAAAAATCGCGAGATAGCTAGGTGCCACTGTATCCAGCTCGTTCAGATACTGATTTACATGGTTCATGACGGATAGCAGACGCTCAACCTCTGCTTTCAAAATATTTTCCACCTTCATAAAGAGTCCGCCAAAACGTCCTCATCACCAAGTCTTATCACAAAGTCCACATCACCTAGCCTTATCCTCATCACTATCTCTTAATTTTGTCTTTTACTGATCATTCATATAAGTGCGATATCAACAGGCATGTCTTTTATAATACTAATAACAATGTTTTCAAAATCTGTACAAACTCTCAGCAAATCTCACGGGCCTACTATGACTGACCGTATATAATATTTTGAACAATGACATATTGAATTTTGTTCGTTGCCATGACATTATTTCCGTTTGAATATTATCTATATTATCAAAAGTATCCTGAGTGACTGATTTATAACCAACGTAGAGCCCAACTTATAAAAACTCTCGATTTGAAATTTTGATGGTAGATTTATATTATAATTTTTCCATGCACCAAGAAAGGATTTTTCAAAATTCTGATTTTAAGCGGATGAAATCGGCAAAAACAACATTTTACGTATAAATTGTATACCTGATACATCGACGAGTAAGCGCTTATAAGCTGTGAGTTTCTAGCTGTACATTATAATACGTATCTCACGTTTTATTTGTAGGTTCTAAGGTATCTAAGCTATAATAAATTATATTGTGGGTGCTGTGTAATAAAATAATCGACAACTTACGCGGTACATATATTTTTTAATAATTTTCATGTATATAATCTTGCCAGATAACAAGTATACATACATTTTTATACATAAACCCGGCAACAATTCAGGATTGCCAATGAATTGCCATTGGTTAGTTACATAGTATTATATTATTACTATTATGATAAGTAGATTTTTTTAAAAACATATTTATAAAATAAACAAATATTTGGCACGGGCAACGCTGAGTGGGACAGCTAGTATATATTCGTACCTATACATTCGGTAAAATAATTCATAATAGTTGTTGAGAGAGTTAATAAACTCGCAAAAAAGGCCATTGTATCACTTAAAGCAACCACATGCCAAGTTTATACAATAACCGACATAAAACAAATAATTAAAAAATCAATTCTCAATATCTTGCAAAACGAATGGAAAATATCCAACATTAAATTAAATGAAATTAAAAATCATATTTTCCCTTGGCTTATAACATACTTACCAGGAAAGAAGAAATAACCATCAATAGGCTCAGAATTGGTCATAACAGACTAACTCATGCTTTCCTAATGAAGAAAGAAGACACACTCATATGCCTTACCTGCAACCATCCCATGACAGTTGAACACATCTTCACCGATTGTAGAAAGTACGAACTACAACGCCAAAAATATAATTTAACTCACCATCTTGCTGAAAACCTCAACATCGATACAATTAATGTTCTCAAAATCATCAGGGATATCGAACTCTACAAAAAAATTTAATATAAAAGAAAAAAAAATGTTTTCTAATAATATGTATTATAAATGTATAATGTACTCTTTCACTATGTACTTCTGTTAACTATATATCCAGCCCTTATTTATATTACTCGTTATTATAAGTTTATATTCATTATGATAAACCTCTTTTTAATGTAAAAATTATGTATATTCTTTTCTGTAGTCAATGGCCCCAATCGCCGAGGCATTTGTTTTTTCAATAATAATAAAAAAAAAATAGTTATTGAGCTTATGACTACTAATCTAATCCATCGTAAATCTTAAAATCCTTGTTTGAGCAGCTCCTGGGGTTAGACCTCAACCTTTTTAAATTAGCCTATCTTCTTCCCAAAGGTCTAACTTATCTCTGTCCCAAATTTCAGTTGAACAGTTTGGGAATGCATAAATGACAGTCAGACAGGAATTTTTATATATAAGAATAGGTGGATATAAATCTACGCCTTACCGACTCACCAGTTCGTCGGTTTGTTCTGAAACAGTCGAACCACTTTTGCCAGAAAATTATCGTAAACGAAGTAATAATGCTTGATTTTTTACCAGAGATAAAATGTTAAAGGCCCAACATTATAATAATATAATGTGCCATTATCGTGTATAGGAAATAATAATTTTAACTAGGTATGAATTTTGATGGCAAAATGTTCAACTCCGATGCCGTTTGTTTTAATTAAGTCGATTGCATAAAATACATACTATTGTAATATATATTAAAGTACCTTTCTATTTTTTACAACACGTAATTTTTATAACAATTACCAAAACCCATTGTAATATTCAAGTGTATATAACTTGAGGTTTGGATGGCATTATAGTCGAGTCTTGAGTAGCAACTGGCTTTTCGCAAAAAAGAACAGACATGTGACAAACGTGTTTGTTTTTTCTGTTGACTTTTAGTTTTTAAAATAATATTTTTCCATTATACTTATCACTATTCAGCGTAAAAACTATACGCCTGGTAAAATGTATTAAAAATGAATTAATTAAATTAAATAAGTACAATATACATTTTTTTTACCCTCGGCAAACATGGGCCATTGGGTGTAGGTGTGTAGGGGTAGGTGGTTAACGATTGGTACGGTTGGAACGTGTGTATTATTATTATGCAGGGTAAGGATTCATCGTCAAGAACCCGGGTTGTGGTCACCCATCCGGGAGCCAGCGGCGCCAGACCATGCTCGACCGCTGCACATATTAGTGATTGTGGCCAATCACCGGACCTACATATTATTATTGTAAATATGTACAAGTACAATAAACTTATGTAAAATAACGATTAAAATATTTACATCATTAACTGGGTATAGGTTAGGCGAGGTTTGTTGTATTTTTCATAAAAAAAAAAAAAAAAATATTCAATTTTCTAAAAGAATGGAGGAGTTCAGAAAAAAATTTCGTACTTTAATATTATGTTCTTTATAAACAAAATTACAAAGCGATCAGTCAATTAAAAAAATTGTAATATCTTTGATGGTATATTATCGTGTTAAATATAAATTACTGTACAAATCAAGCAAACACCAGCAATTTATTAATGTTAACGCGTTTCATCATCGTGATAAATGATAAAATACTGAGTACGAGTTTCTGTTTCGATTGTTGTAGGAATTTATTTACGTGAATCGACAACGATTAATAGAAATAAACGTTATGACTACTGGACTTACATATTAACGGGACGTATATTTTCTATAATTTGCCATAAATATATTCAAACAATAACGCTATTCGAGAAATTACAATTTAACTATAATAATTGATTAAATTTATTAATCGTAGAAGGTATCAACTGTATTTGGTGAGGGATTATTGTAAATTGCATGTAAATTGTAAAAATTAATATTTATGTATACTATTATCAAATAAAAGACCAAAACATCATAGTTATGTACTATTGTGCTCAAGTAAGAATTTAGTTCATTAGGTTCATTTATAAACTTTAAAATTTGCTAAAAACTTTTAATTGGAAATTATACCTAATGCATCTAAGTTTTTGATACAAATATTCTACCGTTTTTCTATCATGTTACGTTTATTTTCTAAATTATAGTGCTATAAACTTGAAATTATATGCAACTTTTTTTTAAAAGCACAAGTATTTACTGTGATAAAAAAACGTTCTGTGTTTAAAAAAATGCATCACCCTGCTGACCTACCTAGACTTCACTAAGGAGGAGGGGATACTTTTTCTACTCCACACATTTTTTTGGAGTAGTAAAAGTATCGTTTCGCTACCATAAAATACATTTTATTCGATATTTATTATTTAAGTGTTTGATTGTTAAAATGTACCTATACCATAGTATTCGAACACTGATGGGATACAAAATAATATATTCTGTGATAGTGTAATTGTGTTTATTATTTACTGATTTAATCATACAATTGTTTTCAATTTATCTGCTTACTTATCCAGGCAATTTTTTGTAAATAATTTCTTTTCGTTACCCCAGAATTTTGACTATAGTGATGCTCCATGTGTACCTGTATAACTCATCGAGTTGTACAATATTCAGGCAGTCAACCAAACCAAAAGTATATCGTCATCTCGGTCATAAAAACAGTAAATACGATGTTCCAATTTCAAAGTTTAATAGGTTTCAAGGAAAGTAATTTAATTCACGTGTACAAATTTATATACGCATGTACGCATGTAGACATTATTGGCACATTAAGTATGCATGAAAAAAATAATCTCAAAATTGTCCTAACAAAAATAAAACGTCACATCAGATAAATTAGGTTTGTGCACAGTAAGCGTAGATTGGAAGATATTCCTTTGGATCGTGTTTTTTAAACTTTGTTAAGTACGACTCCGTAGTCCGCGATATGTATAAAATATATTATTGCTCAATTTATAGCAAAATCATATTTAATTTAAAGCCTGCTGCATCGATAACAAGAAATTGAGACCTCTTTAACGTGATTACTACGTGACACATTATATTCATAATAATAAATATTGGTTAATTTTTTAAGTACACAACAAACGAAATATAATATATTAATTTATTTAATTACAATACTGAACGTTTACACCGATACAATTTAATGGACTGGTTCACTATAAGCAACTATACCATGTGAATACAAGCTAATATACTATTTAAAAGTTTCACATTTTATCATTTATATATTAAAATCAAATTTATTTAAAAAAATAAATGTTTGTTGGTTTACACTTAGATTTGTTTCAAGTTTAACAAACTTAATAAATATCTATTTATATTTCTATATGTAAACATAATTTTTACACCTTGTGCTTTTAGTTGGCAGTTGAAACTATAAATTAATTTATAAAAGAACTATTATAATTTGATATTGATTATTTCATAAATCGTACAAAACAACTAATTACTTTACCTATATCTGTTGAACTATATAGTAAACTTTTAAAGTTAATTGTCATAACAAATTGAAATACCTAATTGTAGTATTATGTAGAACCTATAATAGTTTATTATTGTTGTTGGAAATAATAAACTAATCGAAGACTTATTATTTCATATTACTTACATTAGGTATTTAAATATTAATCGATAATTTGTTATATGATTTGTAAGGTTCCATTAAATCTGATATGGATCTAATGTGACTTTTGAATACATTTTTCGTTTAGATGAACTACTTTATACTTTAGCTATACTATATTACGTACATATTATTACAGAAAGACGTATCTTATAAATTCATTAAATGTGCATTGAGCGTGAAGAATATAATTATTTTAATTGCATTTAGGCGTGTAGACAAGAAAACCTTAAATTATACGCTGCGAAGACACTATAATATGTGTTATGCAATAGTTACGTAAAATGTAAATTATTTTAAAACTTTATTTGAAACCGATACTTGAAAACATTCTCATAATATTCAGACTTGAGTGAATCTTACAATATTGTAATAGCACGGAATAAGAATTTTCAGGCAATTCGATGCAATTATTTTTAATTGTTTTTTTTTTTTTTGAATTTAGCTATAAAAATGTTAAATTACTCATTACTTTTACTTAAATCATTATTTTCAGATTAATACTATCCAAAAAAGATGTATTGTTAAAATATTATGTCCACAAAAAAGTCAATTTTCATTATTTAAATGGACATTTTTAACGAATTAATAAATAATGTTATAGGCATTAATAATTATTTTGAAATATGTAAAACTTTAGAACCATTGTAAATGTGTCACCAATTAATATCGTAAACTTATTAAAGAAAACAATTACCTATTTCTATTGCATATTTCTTAATTTTCTTAGATTATTGACCATTTTCTGAGCTCAAAACTCTTTTTATTTTGGATTTGTGAGTGTTAATATATGACCCTGGGTATTTCTGGTATTTAATGCAGTAACTCAATACATTTTTAATTTAATATTGATTTTAGCTTATATTATAAGGATCGCTTTCTAAATGTATCAGTTAATTTTGTAGAAATTGTAAAAAATAGCTAAGAATACATATATTTATTAATCTTGAGTCGGCATGTCATTTATATAATATATTTTGTTTTTCATTACATCTGTAACCTGTTTTGTATACTGAAATTTTTAATTATAAAATACATTACTTTAATGGAAATAAAATCATAAGATATACTCTGTAATAAAGGCAACAGACCGTCTTCACTGCTCAGAATTGTTTTTTCGTGTACAATGATTTTATATCGTTGAATTCAAATTTAACACATCCGTTACAATGACCCACACCGCAGCCCCTGTATGGCAGAGAAGTAGGTATCCACTCATCCACCTTTCTTTCAATCGATTCCTAATATTGAAATGTGATAAAACTAATGAAGCCCGATTTTCGATCAATTGACTTTCCTACAAAAATACAACTAATTTTGGAATTAATAAAAAATTAATTAATAGAAAGAATAACATTCTTTTGGATTTTTTTTTTTGAAAAATTAAAGATTACTATGTCACTTTTGAATTTTCGAGTTCTATTATTCAGATTATGTACATTAAGTTTTAAATATATTTACATTTCAATTTATTAATAAAGCTTTTCCATAAAATGTAATCTACGTGAAATATTGATGTAGTCTAAATTTCATTTACTTCCGTCTATCGCATTTATTTAAAGTTAATTTACTAAAACGCTATTCGCGTGTGATAAATATTCACCAGAAATGTTCACCACCGACGCCTTTTTTACTCGTTTTTTGTTTTATGTAGTTAGAGTTAGTGACTACTATGGTAAAATTATATGCTTTTTATATCTAAAATATCTGTTGCGATGATAACTTCAATGTTGCCCTGAAACAAAACTATTATAAGTAGAAAATATATTGTCACACAAAAGTGAAGTGGTGTACCTAAATATCCTATCTAATATCCCGTACGATCATAATTTTACCGTTCAAATATTTCCCGAGACATATTTATTGGGGCTTAAGAATGAGGATGGCACTTTTTATAAAGACTTTTTTATGATTACAACTAGTGGTTAAGCCCTTTGTACGTGAATATAATGGACATTAAATTGACGACTTTGTGGATTAGGTCTGTGGGAGAAAAGGCACAATAGTACTTAATTTGGTGATTCTCGTCCATATACTTACCTGGATAAGAAATACAGGGATTTCCGCCGAAACTACCTGTTTAGGAAAAAAGTTTATATTGATTTCGTCGGATACTGTATGTACATAGCCGATCCGCTGCTTTGCATTTGCACTTCTTTGTTTTAAATTTTTGTACACACATACATCCGTCGTACCCTGACTACCCAAATATGAAAATTTCCGTGCTGCCTCTCGGAGTAAAATTTTAGTATGCAGCACATCATCGACTTCCAGAAATTTTTCTTTTCAAATTACAAATTGGTTTCTACTGTACAAAGTTGAAAGGCGGCCTCTCTTGGTCCCAATTTCGTACAAATTATTGTTAAATATAAAAACAGAATAAATACATTTTTATAATTTTGCCTGGAATATTAATAATATAAGAAAAATATTTGTAAGTACCTGAAAGAATAATTCCTATTTTATACCGAATATAGCTTCATAAGGCGAATATTTTATTCCTGAATGCAATGAACAGGTTTTTATAAACCGGATAAATGTTATCCCCTCACTCTATTTTTTCGTACGGTTGTTTTTTAATCAAATAGCAAAAATATTTTCAATGTTCTAGTTAGCTCGTTTGACTGAACCTTGGCTCTATGAGTGACGAAGTTTACCATAAACTATTTTAAGTTCTGGCTACATTTCATATATTTCAGTTACAACTTAATTTGCAAATTCTCGACCGTTTTCCGATTGTAAAATTAATGGTGCTCCGAAAGTTGTAAAAATGTCTAATAATACGTAAGCAACTTCTACGGCACATTTTTGTTTTAATGGTCGAAGTAGTATATGTTTTATGAGGTGGTCTCGGTAAACCAGTATAAACTTATACTCACCATCCGATTGTGCTTGCATATCAATTAGGTCTATCTAACAGCGAGAATTCATCTTAAAAAATATAATTGGTTGTGCCATCAATCCTCTTTTAGCTGTACTATCTTTATTTTTGCACGATTCGCAACTATTTACGTATATCATAATCATATATTTAATAATACTTTTGTATTTTGTATTTACCTCGTGTTCCATTCTGTTTCGACCACAATGTCCAATCGATAATGGACATCATGTATAACATCAAATAACTCTTCATTATGTATATAATATTTAATTTCGTTATTTTCAGATACTGATACAATTAATTTGTTAACATTAGAAACTTTTAACACGTCATATTTTTTTAAAAGTTTATAATCATTCGGTTCCTTTTTTTTTTGAATTATTCTTCAATTGATTTATATGTGAAATTAATTAATCATACTTTAACTTGGTAAAAAATAAAGTATTTGAACCTTTTTTTTAACAAATTATTTAAATCTTCATTAAACTTTTCCATATTCGAATAAGTAGGTACACAACTGAATCTATTAATCTGCACTATACAAACGATTTGCGGTTACTAAATAGTTAATTTTTCGAGAATATGTAAAAGGTCGATTGTGGTATTACACAATAAGCACTACAACTACATATAATATAACTTATAATATATGTCGCATATAATATGTGGACTGTCCCATTGTAAAAATGCCTATAAGAACAAACAAACTAGCTACAGATAATAATCTTTAAATAATAATTAGATTTTATTTTAACTATGCTTTAAGGTTTATCATATTCACTAAATCATATCATCCATTATCTATATTGCCCAATATACGAAGGGCATTTTAAATACTATCCAGACGTTATATACAATGTCCGTAACATATATAATGTAAAATGTATAGCTAGTCTAAGTTGTATAAAATGATAATAATTGTATAATTTAAAATTAAAACAAATAATAAATGTAACTACTTCTGATAATATCTGGATATGTGTTTTAAATAAGTGAAATTAGAAATTGTATTATCGTCCAAATCATTAAATAAATTGTCAATGTATTTTTTTTTTTTTGTAAAAAGTACTATATTTGCTATTTTTTTCAATACTTATTCCGTTTATATGTATGTAACTGTAAGTTTGTATTTTTTTATTTAAAACATGGGCAAATATTGAAATGTTGGGATGAGTTTTTGTGAATTATGAATTTAATTTGAGTGGAAAGACTCACAGTTATAAGTAGTAAGTTCTGATGTTATTTTTCTCAAAATACGTGGATTGAATTTTACTACCCACATTTCGGTACTCACTTGCTGACCTTTTTATGTGTGCATATGTACACGATTTATAGTAAAAAGAATGTTTTGATTTTCAACTTCAATATCTTTTTTAGTAGGATATCAGGTAACTATAGTTTATACTTTTGGGAAGTCAAAATTAAAAATTCTTTGTACTTTTCAATTATTTGTCAAGATTTCCATTTTTCGTCTATAACTATATACGGTACATCAATGTAAGCTGTTGTTTAATTATTATATAGAAAACTATTAATCATTTAATAATTTATGTAATGCATATAATATTTTATATCAATACATAAACAAATCAAAAAAAAAATAATGTAAAAATGTTGTCATCGTCTGGGATTTGAATCACGGACATTATTTACTTGTAATTAAAATCGATTAATTTCACATTCAGCGGATTAAATCACCGCTGTTTTTCTAAAACATATAGACAAGAAATGTGAAAAAGATATGTAGTCTTTTAATTCAACCCTCTGGCGACATGGACACTCCTACTCCAGTGTCTAGGAGGTTTTAGCCATCGGAGATCTCAGTCGACAACACATCTATTTATATCGACGACGCCATTACTGACGTACAATGGATAAGCTATTTCCATGTGTATTTAAACACAGTTGGATTGTTATCGTGGTAACAAATTACGTTAAATAAACAATTTACTATATGTATGTGTCTATCCGAAATTCAGTATTATGATAATCAAAAACATAATAATATATTAAATAAATGATATATATTATATTGTTTATTATCTATCAACATTTAAATGACTTCTTCAATTACGAGTTACACCCGATGCCTACTTTACAGCTGAGCGATTACTACTTCCCCTCATTTTTCATTTTTAAACATACTCATTCCTATTTTTCCCTTTAATTGTACTATTAATTCAAATCCTGATTTTTCAACTTTTTAAGTATACTTAAAGACCATATTTTCAAATTCCTTTTTTTTTGTACTACTTAAAGAGTGTCCTATGGTGATATAAACTTCCATTTTTAAACGAAAACCCTCAATTTTATTGCAAATTATTTAGGGGATGGTTTTATTAAAAATATTGATATATTTAAATAAAAATTCTAATGAATAGTTTCTATGTTATTAAAATGTTTGTACTAAGAATAATAATACTTGAAAATGGTTCTACAAAAATATAAAATTTAAGTGCCTACCTAAATTTAGATGTAATATTAAATGTAGTATATTTTATTATATTTGACCACTTTTACAAATTATTTATATAAATCAATAGTAATAAAACTATCAACATTAAATAAATTATAAAAGTATCTATATCTACTTATTGACCTATTAGTTGTTTCCATAGACATATTATCTGTAATATATAAAGTCATATAACTCAAAACTTTGATTTAGATACATTCAATTTACCTAAAAAAAAATATCAGTTGAATAATTTAATGTGATAAAAGGAGATTCTTATTTAGAAAAACAGAAATTTATATTGTCACAGGATCATTTGGTACAAAATATTTCAAAAATTCAAAAATATGATCTTCAAGTGTACTTAAAAACTCTAAAAAAAATTTATTAAACGTAATCGTTTGCTATACATATATATATATATATATATATATTTTAAATATATTAAATTATAGAAAAGTTCATTGTAATTAAAAAGTAACAAATTGCAATTAAGATATTAATACCAGTGTGTGACATATTATAGATGTGGAGCAATTTCTTTAAGTAGATGGATACTGATTAGCAACTAGGCGAGAAGTAATAAGTGAAGTCCATATTTTAATAAACGGAACCGAACCAATATAAATATTCTATTATAGTCATTACAGATATTAAGATATATAATTTATCTTAAAGATAAGATTTTAGTTATACTCATAGATTTAAATACATATACAAGAAGATGAGGGGGGGGGATGAACAGTGTCCGGTCGAGATGATTCAAAATCGGCGGAATCGATATACGCCCAGAAATACCTACCTTATTTTTCAAGGTATATCAAGAATTAAATTATATGAATAATATGGATTTTTAATATTTGTTAATGAAAATCATACAAACATACTATTTAGTAAAATATTAAAGTTAAATACTAATTTTCTACAGAAATCTTTATAGTCTTATGAATATAATTTCATGTCCAAAAAGTTCTCTGAAAGTTACTCAACGAATTAAAATAAAATTGTACATAAAAAATAATTGTACCTGCTGCTATTATTTAAGTTTGATGCAATACAACCGATTATTTAATGGAAAAATAATTATAAATATTAACATTATATAATTAAATATATATTTAAGATTGTCGAAATAGATAATGTAAAGTATTGGCAATTTATTAGAAAAGGAATGTCTATGTGTATAATGTGTATACATCAATGAACTTTAGTGTGAGACAGTTATAATCACTTAAAATACTAAATTATAATAATAATAAGTAATTGATTTTGGCAAAATAAAAGTTCCTAGATAAAATCCGTATTTTCATGTAACTTATTTAAACGTAATAACTATAAATCATCGATAATAAGTGATATTTACTGGGTCACAATAATAGGCTATGAAAAATGCAATAATTGCAAACTTAAGTGCAAAACAATCATGCATTTGTCAATCAGCGAGAATGTTGTGTAACTCAAAATGTAACAAGAGCTTCCCTTGACAAAAATAAATAATACACTAGAATTAATAAAATTTAATATTAATATATTAAAAATATAACAAAACGAATAATTTAAGTAATATTACTTAATTATAACTGTTTTTACTTTGTTCGTTCCTTACAAAAATGTAATTATTAATGAAACGAATGTATATTTTCAGTTACTTACGTAATTGACAAACAGTCGATGGTTAATAGCTTCGATATTCGGTCGTTGAGGAAAAATTGTTTTATTTTACCGTATAATTTACAGCAATAAATGACGATTACCTATCTTGAAAACTGACGTTATTGTCCGGTTTAGATTATGAAAGTTTACCTATAGCAACTTGGTTACTATAACGTTAATGTAAATGTTCAAATTTCGTAATTGACCGTAACCACGGTTATAAAGAACTGCAAAATATTTCCAATTACTTCAACTTTAATTTCTCGTTTATGCATTGGTCTAAATAATCACAGAAAAAAATACAGGTTGCTCCTTCGACAGCCTCGAACCTTATGACCGTTATTATTTTTGTTCACATTCTAATCGTTAAGATCGGTTGATGTAAAAGCGTACCAACCTACACTGCGTCTATCTCTACACGGACCTGTGAATGATTTAGATGGCAATGCGATGCAATGTACGGTTTACCTATTATAACGATACGCCCTCGACTAGTAATCTTTTGGAGACGAGCAAAGCATTTCGCCGAGAGGACGGAAACGACGTGGTGGCTCGCTAACACAATAATAATTTGTAATAATATATTATGTGAGTTCAGCACTTTTTCAGATGGAATTTCATCACACCGCACACCATCTTGACAGTATGCGTATTATTCGCATACAAATAAAATCAGTTCGAAATGGAA
>JACXSJ010000696.1:149386-186414 GCA_014851325.1 Pentalonia nigronervosa | reverse complement strand
ACACACACACACACATACACATATACACTGGCGATATCTACGTGGTGGTCATTTCAATTTCGAAACCACAAGGGGAAAACTACTACTATCAACGCGCCACCGGAAGAAAAATCGTCTCAATGAAGTACCGCCGCCCGCGGCACGAGAGAATATAAATCGTTTTTTTCCATCCCTCGATGGCCGACATTAAACGATTTGGATGTCTTGTTGAGCACGTCGTGAAAGTGTACTGCAGCTGCAAATACATTGCATTTTTCGGCTCGAATGCACTACAGTAAAAAAAATCATAACAGACTAAAGAAATTATAATAAGTGAGTAACTTATTGACGTATATCATGACATTGCCTACAGCTGTGTTTTATTTTATAGATACGTAAAAAAAATATACATAAGCAAAAACATCTAATACAATTTACAAATTGTAGAAAAGTCATAAAACTTTGAATGCGTTCATACAATTGTAAAAAGTGAAAATTCCAATAATTACAAATTAAAATTATTCGAAATCTCATAGAAGGTTATATTTATAGAATTCAGATACGATAACGAACGTTTATAAGATTTTAGAAATACAACTGATTTGGGAAATAAAGAAATGGCGTTAAAATTTCTCGCCAAGTTTGTACAACATATAGGTCAATCAACAACGTTTCGTTGCGCAGCTATTCAAATGTTGAAACCACAGGGCGAAACGTTCCCAGACTCCAAGGTAAAATTAGTATCACCTCAAATGAGAGAATATAGATATTTGTTTTTATTTCTTACAGTTTCAAAAACCAAACAGATTGAATGTTTTTTAACATGTTAGAAAAGAGTATATTGGTCGATACAATGGAAATTAAATGAATTTCCGTTCACGGAACAAAATATTATAGATTGATATAAATTCACTAATTATCACTAAGTCTCGGTCATTTAGTAATTTATAAAAACAATCCGTAGAAAATATCGTAAATAAAATATAACCTTGCGTATGATCTTTATTCAATGGATTTTTTTTTTAATCATTATTATAGATACGTTCTAAGGACTAGTTGGATCTCGCGAAACCCAGTGATAATAGTTTTGTATTTATTTCTATAAATCAAAAACTATTTATGTATTTTCTTTTTTCTTCCCATCCACCCTCTCCCCCCCCCTTAAAACCCAACGTCAGCCACTATAAGCGCGTTAGTCTAAATATGAATTATTTCACCGGTAACGACAAATTAATGCGTTTTTGTGATTTTAAAATAATTATCCTGGTTTGCGGCTCGTTTAGATTATACGTTTTTCCTAAACCTTTCCAGTTATAATATTAAATCGGATTTTAATTCGTGTACGATTTTTCATATTATATTCGTCTTGCATGTTAAATCCAACAGATTGAAATATAACTAAAAATAAAATAAAATAAAACAAAAAAACAGTAGGTACCGTTCGATTTAAAATTCAGTTGTTTAACTGACTGAAAATGTACAGTCTGTAGGTAATACGTGCGTATGCATATTGTATAATATAGTCGTAATATTTTGTAATTTTAATAATTATACATATATACTATTTGTTTATACGGATATGAAAAAAATGTTTTATATGAAATCGAGTTTCCAGTATTTTTGTGACGAATAAAAATACATTTTGTTTAATTTGTTTTATTTAAGCAAAATATAATATCTTAAAAAACCAATTCTATATAAAAAAAAAAAAAAATAAAAAAAAAATACTGACAAATAACGAATAAAAATATTTAAAAGAACACTGAAAATGACTAATTTTTTGTCGGCGAAAACATGATTGTATTGAGTAAAATAAATAATTACAATTATTATAATCTATAAATACTATAAGTTTAAGAAATACTTAAATCAAAGTGTACAAAATCGATAAACGAGTATTATGAATATTATGTAACATTTTTTTCTTCTGTATTTCACTCCATGTTTTCTCATATAAAATGTATACAAAATAAAATTTGAAATTTAAATATGGCTCAATCCGTTTGGTAACGTGATTTTAAATCATGCATGTGTGGTAATATTTCACATGGTTGCATTTTGAAAAATAATATATTTTTTTTTTTTTTTTTGGTTGTTGAACAATCATTGGAAATCGAAAAGTATAGTGTAGAGTTTTCGTCACAATCACAAAAGCAAAACATATTAATAAACTAATAAATAAAAAAAATACATAATTTGGACGTCAGATTGACTACACGACTGACAAAATTTAAAAATGTTACAACTTACTGTTTCCACCTTTGCTAAGTCGATACAAAAGAAAACAAATTCAAATCCATTATTGGTCCTCAACATGACGTATACCCACAGTCAGATGTTTTATCTCTACCTCAGGAAAATGAATGGGTATCACACGCAAATGCATTATTATCACTACAAACCAATATAAAATATTTAAAAAAATACTGGTTACATTGGCCCGATTAAACAGGTGTTAACGGTCGTTTTAATTCGATTTCCATAACTGTGCACGGCGTGTAATGTTACGCGCGGCCATAAAGATGGAATAAATTCAATTAGCTTATGATTTATAGATATGATTTATATTCTTAATGGCTCGCTTTTTGTTTTTTTTTTTTTTTTCATAAATGTTTTAGTATGCATCTGCGTAATTTAGTTTTGGTAAATTATAGGGCCCCCGAGTGTATCAACGATTACGACGCACCGAACTTTACCCCCTCGGCCCCACGGCAACCACCCCAGCACGTTAAACAACCCGTATTATTTTATCATTTTTAGACGACGGCCCTGTTTTGCCGCCGCCACTCGTTGTGTTATTTAATGTGCAAAAGTTCCTCACACACAACACAATCGCCCGCACGCGCATTTCCACCCAACATACGATATATTCACGCGACTGTAGCGTGCAGTTATTACGATATAATGTTGTGTACCGCCCGAAGATAATTACCCAACGATTCCGATCGCCTAAACTCGTGATCTTAAGATATTATATCCAATGAGTGTTTGTCCTTTTGTATTTCGAATTGATTGAATATCATCGTTTGGCGTACATATAACAGCATTTTTAACGCCCGAGAATAGTTTCGCCTGCTACATTGACGTACTCTAAAGCTACCTAGCTATTGTTGACGACGAATTCGCGTGGACAGATTGATGTTTCACATGTCCGAACCTTGTCCACCATCGACATAATAATATCACCTATAATTATAATCATTATTATTAAGCATACTATCGAATATCGGGTCGAAAACTTTAAATTAAACATCATATCAATACGCGCACCGGGTTTAGTCCTACACTATGATTGCCAGTAGAACAATGGACGACAATTGTAATTCAATATTATTATTAATATGATATTCTTTCAAAAATGAAACTTATAATCAAACAATCTTGGTTGTTTTCTGAAAACATTGTCTAACCCGCAGAATAAATATCAGTGATACAATGTAAAAATATTATTAAACGTATATGATATCTTTTAAATGTAAAAATTAGTTTTAAACCGATTTAATCACTAATGACGAATATCAATAATTTATAATGTCACCGTATATAAATTAACTACAACATAATTATTGGAGAAACTATACTCATATTAAACATTGGTATAATATGCTATGTTCTTTAAAAAATAATATTTCAAACATAATTTAATTATTGTCATAACATATATTTATAATAATCTAACATAAAATTATATAAACAATCAACTAACAGCCATGTTATGAGGTACATCGTATTATATTTTGTTAAAACTTCTAACCATAGATAAAACATACTGTTAGCAGATTTTGAAAAATACATCATATTATATTAATTAAATATTTAATAATACATAATAATATAATAAGTTGTTAATATTCTATTTTTTTTTATGAATAGTTAAAGTTAACTATTACAAATCATTACAATTATAATGACATAGACAAAATAATAAATTAGAAAGTTAAAAAAATATTAACAATATATCATAATTTTAAAATTTTAACTGTATTTTAGTGTATGATATATTAAAAAAGCGTTATATAAAAATATATGTGATTTACTCAGTTAGAAAAATAAATAATTATATTGTTAGTTTATATCATTGAATTATAAGGTTTACAAAATGTAGCTGTAAAAAGATTTTATAATAAAAGTATATACACCTATTACAAAAATGGTTCTTTATTCATATTAATGATTATTACTACGTTCTTCATTATTGACTAAACATATTGCCAGGCTATAATAACACATTTATTTCAAACGTTTTATTTTATATAGGAATACAAAAATCATAAATTTCCACAATCTGAATATTCAAAATTTTATTTTTATTCAGATAATGATAATTTAATATTATTTTAAACTAATTACCTTTATAAGCAGATGTTTAATAAATTATTTAAAACCAAATTGATATATTTCTTAAACTCATCTATACGCCGTTTGTGGTTACTTACATTACGAAAAATCCAGCTCCATTACGTACGTGCCGAATTTGTTTTATTATGACATTTCGGATTGCCATTCCTTGGTTTATTTCAACCCCTTTCGTGAGGTTCTATTCCTCGATTCCCCGCGGAGACATTATATGAAGTTTTTTGTATTTTTAGTTATCATAAAATACAAGAATAGGGGAGGATAGATATAAAAAAAAAGACAAAA
The DNA here is from genome assembly GCA_014851325.1 of Pentalonia nigronervosa. Lineage (NCBI taxonomy): Eukaryota > Metazoa > Arthropoda > Insecta > Hemiptera > Aphididae > Pentalonia > Pentalonia nigronervosa. The sequence goes on along the minus strand of JACXSJ010000696.1, from coordinate 181,794 downwards.
TAAATAAAACACACTGACGACAACGGCGAAAAAGAAATCGTTTGTAACTTCTCGTTTGGCTAATAATGAAATAGGTCCGGACCGGTCGTCGTATTTGCAGTAAAATTTAAACACTCATAATTTTAACATTCACGTAGTTAAACATAATATGAGAGTAATATTGTTATTGTATTTTTGCTTCAATTTGTAAAAAGATTATCATTACGTTTTAAAATACAAATATTCCAAATATTTCCTGTGTGATCGAATGCACTCGCAATAAAGGTCAAATAAAATTAAATATGTTACGATAATTAAAGCATACTATTAAATTAATGAATTTTCATAAGCAAACAAGATATAACACATAATTGTACAATGTTTTTAAATCAGACCATTTTACTTACATTCATATGAGAAAGTCGTTTTAAACAATTTTATACTATGTATGACGTTGTTCCAAGCCACCAACTCTTGGCCAAAAACATTGAAAAGTTTTTGTTATATACAATAACCCAGGCTAAGAATGAAAAGATTCTATGTCACAATATCCAATTGTTCAGCGGAGAGATTTTTAACTTTAAAACCCATGCAATATCTTTTTTTCAAATTATCTTAAAAATATAACTTTAATTTTAATAAATAAATAAATACAATTATTGTAAGATACATTGTGAGTATTAAGTATTGGGCATCCAAAAATGTTATGAAAACTAAAAAACTGGAAAAATGTGTATAAGAAAAAAGTTCACTGTATAGAACCTTTTCATTCTTCCAACTAAACGATATGATAAACATAGAACTTTTTTTTCTGTAGTGGTATACAATAATTTTACATTTTATTGGTGTTATCGACACATCCAACATCAATATTTATAATGACATTTGTTTTTACATTATTTTAATGTTTAATTGAAAACAATTATTGGTAATTTGAGCGAATACATTATTCAATTTCTTTAACGTTCTATGCTTTAACATACCTAGCACCTAGCTTATTTAATTATTTTAATTATATTGCAGATTGATATTACATTATAATTTATAAATGTTACCCTACTACCCTAAGTCACACTGCTCAATATTTTGTAGGTACATATTACAATAAAATATACCAGCTATCACATAAATATATTGGACTTAATAGCCAACAATCGCAACTAATTAGTTAATACTTTAAATTCAATAATTAATAAGTATACAAATTAAATCGAATTAAGAATTTGTCGAAGAACTTACACAAAAAGTCTTAAAAATATATAGAAATCTGTATAAATATGATTATAAATAATTATAGTAAGTAGTTGTTTTTTTAATACCTAATTAAAGAGTTTATTAAAATAAAACGTTTTCTTTAAAATTTAATTTTCAACCAAATAAATAATTGTAATCACAAAAAAATAAATTTTTATACCTAATGGAATATTACAGCAAAATAATTATAATATTATTAACTATCATAATTCATAGTTATAAATATTATTATGTGTACTATTGGTTTCTAAATAAAATGTTATTCAAAAAAAATTACAGGTAACTCATTTAAGTTAGAAGTAACTTATTAATTTACCTACAGGCTACAAACGTTTTAAAATAATACATTTTATTTACTTAAGTTTGTGATCGGTGAAAAGTATTCTTCATTTATAACTTAGTTGCAAATATTTTTTTAATTACTAATAACCTCGCTAATAGCAATAATAAGTAAGATTACATTATTACATCAACGTTAACACATCTTAACAAAACATTAAAACAAAACAATAAATATAAATTGGTTGCAATTGAAACCGATAACATAGTAAATAGTTTTTAAACTCAAACTATAATAATATTATTAAGTCTATAAATACCTACTATTACGAAAATATTGTACAATATTATTGTATTTTTTTTTTTTATCACATTATTGACGTCGTGAATTATTGATAAAATCTTTTAACACTAACCAATATTGAATAACATAACGATAGAACCTTTTCATTTTCTGTATCTCACTAAATATTGTATGTGGAAACACCGTTTTTAAATCAAAAAATGCACAAATAAAAAAAATTAAACAAATGTATGCAAAAAAACGATTTTTGAAAAAAGTGGACATAGAATCTTTTCATTCTCAACCCGTGATATACCTAATACTTTATTTTAAAATGTATAAAAGTTTAGTTCAAATAACCAACAAAAACAAATGGGTAATGGAATGTTGGATATGTGTATCAAAAATAAGTATTAAAAATGAGTGGTGTATAATAATATGTTCCGATTGTTTGTATTGAGACAAGAAAGTAAAACTGTTTGGGTTCAAATAAATAATGATAAAACTTACTATCAATCTAATAACGCATCTTTCGAGTAGTTTTTCTATTAAAAATAAACAAGAATATACGGCACAATAGTGTACAATCACCTGGATGGCACATATGTTTTGTTGAATGTATTTTCGTAGATAAATGTCCCATACGTATAAGTTATTGTTGTTGCTTTTGCTTTTGTTTTCGAACTCTGAAACATTATGTTTATTATGGAAGCTGACGAACGGCAATTTTTTTGATAAAAATAAACAAGTAAGTACCTAACGTTTATTTTTTATTTTTGGAAAAGACTCATTGCCTAAGGCTTAAAGTACTGCGTACCCTGTATACATAATTAATTATATTGTATGGCACTTATAGTGGTGGTTGTTAACGCAAAACAACTGTTCAATACGTCTTCGTCTTAGAAATAAACAAACGGTTTGTGTTTGTGATGAAACCAAGCCGATTCAATTGGAATTCAAATCATAATAATTATTATTATTGAATAAAATTAATATGTTAGGTTAAGTACGTCATTATAATAACGTTATTTATACTGTACTGTCATCGTCGAATCGTTAAGTTCGTTGTTAACAGGCTATTTCTTTTGGTTTTTTTTCCATTACATAGTATGGTTTTAATTTTATTTGCGTTTCTTAGCACAAAATAAAATATATTTTCAATACATAGTACACATTTTGTTATTACGTATCATACAACTATTATGTTAAATATGTTAAAAATATTATGCACAGTATACACAATATTACAGCAGCTGAAAATTACAACAGTTTGCAATTTTCTGCTAAGGTTTATCCGATAAATTCAAGCTTAAAGTTAGATACGATTAAACTTTGGAAATTACTCTCAGAGAAGAACCCGATAGAGATACTCGCTTTATACCTTGACTTATCAATTTCAGAAACTTGTGAAAACTTTTATATGTAGGTATATAATGTTTGACTAATAATTTATCACTTTACCAAGGATGCATATTAAAAACTTGATGATATAACAATATGTAGCAAAACTATCGATTTTTGTATCAATTGATAACGCAAAATACTATTCGGAGAAATCATAATTTTTTAAAAACGAATAGAAAACTGAATTTAACTACAATGCAGTACTACAGAATAGTCAAGCCCAACAGTTTATTCTTCTTTGGGATTAAACTAACGAAATAATTGTTTTGTACAAAATTTACTGCAGACGGCTTTTGATTGAATTTCGTTCAAAGGAGTACATTTTGAAAATATCTATTCAGCACACCACAAACGACCTTTCAACTATGTATGTACGTGTAATTACTCTGTACTTTGAACTTTACTTTACTTATAACGCGATTAAATACTCAACTAGGGACGCGTGTAACATTATTTGGTCCCTCGTTTATCAATATTAAAATTCCTTTAGTACTATATTTTTTTTTTGCATAACCATGATATATATCATCAGTAAAATATATATTTTACCAAACTTTGTCTGCTTTATACACATTAAGCTAGGTTTAGTGTGTACTGAGGAATGACTCGAACAGAAGTTCTTAAAAGTCACTAATGTTATTTTCAAGGAAAGTGCATAAATAATATTATGAAATAAGTAAGTTTAGAGACACACGTTATTATATTTTATAATATAGGTACCTGCTACAGCTAATACTGTATATTGAGCTAAATAGATTTATTTTTAAACTTAAAAGTATAAAATACAAAATATTTTTTTCAATGATCTGTAAGATATTATGGTTTTACGATGATATTAATAAATTCTTAATACTGTTTTCTATGATACGAAACCTCAATATAGTTTAAAGTGCACATATGTAGGACTTTATATAGTTGTACATTTTATTGAATCATATTTTAGATTCTGAGTAGAATAATATGTGTGTGTTGTGTGTTTGGTTTTTATTTTAATTTTCCGTGTGTCATCACGTTTTTATGTAAGAAAAAAATGCAAATTTCAATCCTCAACTTAGATGGTGGTTTCTGGTAAAATATTCGATCTAGTTGGCACTTTAGGGTGACAAAAATTTATTATTCCAAGTCTTTATTTAATGATTGGGAAAATAACCAAACCACAGAGAATGATACATTTATGTAAAACCTGTTTTTGACAAAATCGATATTATTCTTTTGTTGTAACTCAAAAATAAATAACCTTTGATAATATCTAATTAGTAAGTAGTGAATTAACACCCAGTGTAAACTTCCAACGTAATTTCCTTTTATTTTCTTTTGTACCAGCGTTTCTGCCACTTAGGATATCTCGTTGTCATAGATGTGATTTGTTTTTTAAGTAGTTTATATTTTATTTACCTACTGTTTATGAATAATTAAAAATTATATTTGACTTTTTACTTTTAGTATATATTACTAGTTAATTTTATAATTTATTAAAAACACTAAAAAACGCTGTTGCATATTTATTTAATAAACATAATATTAGCATATTAAATTTTGTAGCAACATTGCTTCAATTTATAAGTTAAATTAAAAAATGTAATTGCAAATTACGTAGAATTCTGAATTAGTTAAAAATACAATATATTGTAGCTAAATTCGTACTGAAATATGTTATTATTTTTATTAAATTTCTACACTATTTAGCACTCACAAGCTTTGGTTACTGACATTTAATCGTATAATTTTTAGATAAATTACTTTTGGGAAAATTAAAAAAAATCTTTAAACATTTTTAAACTCTTAAGTAAATAAAATGTTATAAGAAAGAAAAAACTCACCCAAAAAAAATACACATATACGTAAGTCCTCGTTTAACATTACCTAATTTAACTTTGTTTCGTTATTACGTTGTATAATTTTAATTTCTTGAGTTCCGTTTAACAATGCTTTCTGTATAACGTCGCCGTTAGATTGGATGTAATTTAATTTTAGTCGACCTTACCTGAAGTGGATATACATTTTAAGAATCCAAAGGTTATTTTACAGATAATGGTGTTATCGATTTTATTGGCATGCCTATCAAGGCTGACCAGTCCTCCAAACGGGCAGTGTGTTTTTCAGGGGCGCGGCGATACCTAACTGGGTCTCTGGGTGGTCTATATTCGCCACGGTCGTCATACTCTATCTATCTTTAATACACTGTGCTTATATCTTCAATAAAAAGACTTTTACAGTGTCGCTACGCACCATTCAGACGTTTTAGATCCTTCAGTCCACCAACCGACATAATCCGGAAAAGCAATGTGTAACTGGGGTCGCGATCATAATATTATATTGTGTACCGTGTTCATGTACGTTGGCATTTCGTAGTAGTTCTTCATTTCATCGATAATAAGACGTTGTTTAACGATATTTTTCTTATCATACATTATTATACAGTTGTCGTGTATAACTTATTTTTATTACCTACTTTGTTATTTAATAAAATCGGATCACATTACAATTAAATGTCTCGCTTAACGTTGCATTTTCGAGGAGCCTAGCCTCAACGTTAAACGAGGACTCACTGCACTAACGAACGTGTAAGTGTGTGTCACGCATTAGGGTAAACATTTCCTTTTTTGAAATTATATTGTTATTTAACGTGCACATACTTAACTGTTAGATGGATATTTTTAACAAATAATGATTCACTTGATTGCATTAGTTTTAGTAATTATTTTTTTTTTTTAATCCATGAGTTTAGAAATATCATTCAAAAAAAAAAAGTCATTAGGCACTAGGTTCTTAGTGTCTTAAACTAACCTAACCAACAGCGTACACCAATCAATACAACAGCACAATGCAACAAGTGAATTCGAGACCGATTTAAAAAAAAAAATCGATTTATTTTCAACGTTTGATAAGCACGCTCTTAATATTTAAGGTAAGTTCAAATAATTGCTAAGTCGTACCGGTCAACATCTATAGATAGTGTGAACGTCGATTCACATCTTACGCCAAATCAAATTATTTTTATTCGCGAGAATCATACGCCATCAATGAGACGACACAATGTATGCGTGTGATGAATACCCTTGCGATTACCTGCGTAATCAGGTATTAAAATACGTTATTAAAAATCTCGATCGCCTTACAGCGGACTTTCGCAGTGAGACACGTTCTGCGGATTATTCGTGTTTGTGCGGTGGTACGAACAGCGCTCACACATTATAATTATATTATAACAGTCGGCTAGTCGACGCTGATTCCCGTCTCTATCGTGGCGAAATTTCCAGGTCAAGTGTAATCCGCCGGCGAACGTTTGAGTGAGGGTGTGAGCGAACCCCGGGGTTTATGGGCATATTGTGTTGCAGCAGGTACCTACGCCACCACTCGTATTTCTGTATAGTATAATAATATACATACACCCACTATATTCGATTATTATTTACCTAAACAGTAGTTATTATAAGCCATCGACAACGCGGTTCCGGATTTTGCGTTCTGTCTCTAAATCCGTGTTCCGTGATTTTCATACCGACGCCGCCATAGCTAGTAGACATTTCGGAGCCTGTTGTGTACGCAATATGCCCCAATGAACGTCATCGTGTTGCATGTATTATACTAAGTTTGTTTTTCACCATTATGGTCGCAGGTTCGAAAAGCACCCATTGACTTAACTGCGGGTCGGTCGTCGTTTAATTTTATGTTACGCACTCGAGCTTCGAAGGTCGTTTAAAACAATGTATGTATTATAATACTAATATTGATTATATTATGTCATCCTAAATCCAATTCGCTTTTATTATTTAAACATAGCAAGTATAATTCAGGCGACCGTTAAACCATTGATTTAAATTTTTTTTTTTACTACCTCTAATACTATCGTCGAGGTCGTGAATACGATATTAATGTGTAAAAGAAATTTTCATTGCGTAAATCATTTTTTATCATCATGCAATTTGATTCCCTAGAGTTGTGTTCAAAATAAAATGATTAGAGACTTTCGTATTGCAATGGCGTGATAAACTTGTCCAAAAGCGTTTGAGATTGTCTATGAATGAACGTTTACAACGAACTTAAAAATGTCTGTTGCCAAATACCTAATGTTGAATTAAATATTTTATTGCTAAAATTGAGTTACAATATTATAATAAAGTATTCGTAAAACATTGTAGGTTTATTATCTCTATAATATAACTGTTATGTCAGTCCACCGTTTTACGAAGTCATAATAGGTATACAATATGTACCTATTTACAGCATTGGATTTTGGGTTTTTTAGTAAAAATTTATCAACTGAAATAAAATAGACATCTCTTATAATAACTTTGTACAATAAATTTAGTTGTCAGTATGTTTTAAATAAAATACAATTGTTTCCATCTGACTATTAAAACAATAGATTCCCATTAGTTTATTGTGTACATTTTGAATGTTAATAATTATTAGCGTAAACATTTGAGTTACAGTGGATTAAACAACAATTGGCTATAGTGAATTATTATTCACTATATTTATTATTATATTAATAATATTTGTACGTATATAAATGTACAAAAATGAAAATATTTTTTGTGTTGTACCCAAATACGAAAAAAATATATTTAAAATATTAGATTGATACAACAAATTTGATTATTTTGCTTTACATAGGTAAAATATTACAGTGTAAAATAATGTATTGGTTAATATTATACATCAGAAAAAAAACGAAATACCAAATACATACAACTATGATAAAATGATAATAAAATTAGAAGGAAAATTAACTGTTTTGTGATAATTAATTATTTACAAAAAACCAGTATATTGGAACGATATTTTAATTTTAAGTTTTACAAACTTAATACTAATTATATTCAAACGGTTGTACAAATAAGAAATATATATATAATTAAATATTAAAAACTAAAACTGTTTTTATGAACTAATGAACTATTAAGAATAAAACCTATGATAAATTTTTTGATGGTTAAAAGTTTAATTAGACTTTCAATACTTTAAAAAATAAAATAAGCCACAAGCTTATAAATAAATTACTGTCACTTGATTTTGGGTAAAAATAGAAATTATAATAAGTTCTACATAACTCAAACTCATCATAGTTATATCAATTACACTATACGAGTATATTAATAATTAGAAAACATTTTAAATCTCATTTTAAATGATGCACTGCGTACGTATTACAAAAATACAGAATTTGTTATATAATAATACCTAAACATTATTATACACAAATACAAAAAAGTAGTTCAGTTGTTATTGAATTTTTAAAAATTTTATATTTTTATGAAAAATGAATAAGGTTTATAGTCTACGTAGAACTTGTCATTTTGTGTGTTTATATTCAGTTCAACTAAAAATTTAAGTTGTATTCATGCATCTCATTATCACTTATTTGGATTCACTAATTATTTCTAAAGTACTGCAACCATTGGTATTAAATATTGAAGACATCATCTTTAAATCTCTCTGTAGTTGTTCTCCAGAAAATTAATTACTCGAGATGTGGGTCATAAAAAATATGTTTTAAAAAAATTCCACTATCAAAATGTGTAAAACAAATTCAACAATAGCTGATAACCCGAAAGTGTATATTATATATAATTTATAGTATATATATATTACTATAGACTCGTGATAATTTTATTTTTGAATAATGAGAATATAACTTTTTGTTTTCGATAAAAACAAAGCCGGAATTCGCCGTTTTGATTATGCCATGTAGAATTAATGTCATCCTAAGGATTAAGGTAAAACATTTGACGTATATTGTTCCACGAAAATCGGTTTATTCGTGAATGCCTGAAACGTGGGAACGTATAAGTGACACATACATACGTCATGATTGACATCAGCCTTTAACACAACATAACCCTATCCTTAGCCGGGTACAGTTGGATAAAGAACACTTTTTTGTGTTTAAATTCAAAATTGCATATTTACGTTTTTAAAAATAAAAAATCAAACGACACTTTATAATAATACATTCTGTGTTATTATGACGTTATCGGATTTTACGAGACAAAAAGAAATAACGATGGCCGTAATGATGACTAGGAATACCGTCCAAACAAAAATAATAATGTATATTATTCAATATCTAGTTGAACGGTCATCATTACAGAACGATGTTTTTCAATACCGAAATAAACATGTATTTGTCCGTAAAACAATTTTATTACAATCAGGTTAAATTATGGGTAACTCGCGGTTCTTCAAAACCTGCCATCGGAAATAAATAAAAGCTAATAAATCGAATTTGCAACTCTCGTTTCCGCCACTCAACCGTCAAACTGATAAGTTTTTTTTTTTGTTCAATATTCTTATTGCGATTGATTTTGTTGCTTTGTGCAAGACGCGTTTTATTTTATTTTTCACTTCTCCCCAACGTTAGAACGTTGATTCAAATATTAAATTTCACCCCGTCGACCTCAACCCACTGCCCACTCGTCTCGTCGTCCTTCTATCAACAGTCACTTAAATATCGTTCTTTACGACCGTCGTCCTTATATTTATATTATATTACGGATATTTAATAATAATACATGAAGCCACGGATGATAACTGAGTGGAATTGAAACTAATAGAAAAGGTTTCTCGTGTTAATTCAGAAAGATCGGATTGTGTGGAGAGTAGGTACACGAGAAACCGTCTGTAATCGTTCGTCGACACCGACTATATAATATTATGACGCATGATGAGAAAATAACTGCCACCTCAACTTCCTTCGGTGGTTATCCACTAGCGGCATTAAAACGAAAAACAAAGCCAATGAATAAAATATACCTATTCGATGTAAAGCAAAGTCTAAAACACGGTGTTCGACAAAATCCCGGACTAATGGATATTACTCGAGTAAGTATCAACGACTCCGAAACAAATCTGCAATATCATCAATTTGATTTGATCTAAAACATAATAGAATATCACGGTATTTTTATGCGTAAATCATTGTTTACAATATCTGTTTATAAGTTTCGTTTTTATACATAAGAGTTATATGGTTTATTATGTTTTACTACAATATGCCCAGGTGCATACTATATTTTTTGGTTCTTAAGACAATATGAGATTTTTGTGTGATTCAATTACAAAGTGGACAAAAAAAAAAAGCCTTTTTTTATTTAGATATATTCATGTTTTTAAAGGACCCGACTGCCTCGGGCGTATATAATGTATGGACGATATCATTATAATATAATATAAAAATTACTTAAATTAGTGTTACACCCAATATTGATAAATTTTTATAATCGACATGTAGATTTCAACATTATTTAACGGTTTAATAATAATATTGTCGATGAGCACTTAATGCCTATAGTTATAATATTCATTATGTCAAAATATCCAAAAGTGGAATATTCTATACTAAAATAACTAATTAAAAGCATGCAACGAATAAAAATACGGGGTTAAAAAACCAACGGATATGACAAAAAAGAAAATTATACTTATTAAAATATTTGAGTATAATTAACAATGTCAACAGACGGCAATGCATTGTTTTATATGAAAAACTAATCGCAACATATTAGGTCTATAATATACATTATACAATAATATTTTGGAATAAAAATTTCCGAAAAAAACTAAAAAACCTCAAGTTTTCCTTGAGAAATTAATCAATTTTCTAAAAAATGGTTTTTTGGAAAAATATTATCTTTTTTGATCAATCTAAAAAACTAAAAATGTATGAAAACTAGCGAATAAATAATGATAATACATCAATTCTAATTAATAATTACTAAAACATTTGAATTTTAAAGATTGTAGTGGATTCCTTTTGTGAATTCTACACTTTCGAAAATAAATACTCACATAATATTGGTGAATATATTATAAATCTATATTCAGAACAATTATCCATATTGATACAATGACATAACAATATTAAATATTAATACGGTTAAATACAGCGCTTTAATGGGAAAAAACAGTAATCAGTAAGTACATAATACATGCCTACCTAATATACCAGTAAAAAAATACTACAGTATAAATTTATATTTTATACTTTACTGAATACACTTTCTGGGATTTTATTTTCTAACTTAGGTATTTTTATGCTGAAAGTGATGGATAAATCAAAATATAACTCTTGTCTTTATTTTTAAAGCTAAAGCAAATTGCAAATTCAAGTAAATCCATACTTTGTGTAAGTCACATTTATTATTATCGTATAACTTAAAAGATGCTAAAAACAATAACTGTTTTGATTTTTTTTAAAAAAAAAAATTATTTGTTTATTTTTTTTTTTAATTGTGGTTTTTTTAGACTTAAATTTTAGACAAAGATAAGCGTAGGAACAACATTTTAAACTATTTTTAATTTTTCAAAAACTTTGAGTTTTTTTTGAAATTCTATTATTTTTAAATTATTCAATATTTTCTGGGGCTCTGAGGAAAAAATATTTTTTTCCTAAGCTTTCATAATATATTCTAGATATTCCCCGGCATTTTTATCGTAAATTATTATTTCATAAATTTATAACTAGCACTTGACGACCGTGAACAAATGAAATATATTTTAAACGTAAATAAAACTAAAATAATACAACTCATTTTTCATAATTATTTATAATTTGGATTTTTGTCTTATCCTCTCTGGTTTTTTAACCCTTGATTATTTATTTATGGAATTGTTTTTTTTTTTTTTTGCTGTTTTTCCTAAGATATTATATTTCCTTGAATAATTAGTAAAGAATATATTATTTTCATTGAGTAATTTATCCCGATCTACCATTATATCCTTACAGTTGTAATATTATGCAAAGTTCAATTATTAGTCCGAATGCATTAGATGACTACACTGATATTATATATTATGAACACTCTGTGACCGTTTTCTACTTCAGCCGGGTTATTATTACTACGAGTAGTTTTTCACGTGACCAAAGCCCAACCGACCGACCGCCACACGCGCGCAGAACGCATTATTTGATCAGCGAGATAAATTATTGCAGATTTAAAGACACCGAAGAATCTGCCGTTTTACCATGGATTCCACCGCTGTTCCCCCCTTACCGCCGATAGATTTATAACGGTGCTCTGTGTCTGTCTACTGTCTGCACTCATCTACAGAAAAAAATACGAGTCTCTATAAACCTAATACGTTTTCATTTATATACTTATTCGGGTCGTCCGCCGCGAGTGCATATACATTTTTTTCCATCGTACCATCCGTAACGTCAAGACGGATCGGTGTGAATCAACTTTGTAAAACTTTATACATCGGGCGGAGTGTTTAAATATATATATATATATATATATATACATGTCAATATCAAGGCTGAGCAAGTTAACTAATTTTTTTTAATTCGTTAAGTTAAGTCAATATAGAACATTTTAAGTTAAGTTTAAAATTAAAAGATACTTTTATTTTTTATTTAACTATTTAAAAGTTAATTCAAAAAAAAGTAACTTAACCTAGTTAAAGATAAGTTACTTTTTTTCGTGTAAAATTAATTATCATACTTTTTTATTAAAACTTAACAAATAACATATAATAATGGAGGTCCTACTATTTTTTTTAAATATGTATGTAATTGTATTAATTACAGTAAGTACTTACATACTTCAATCAATTATAAAATTTAACAAAACCTCTATGATTACTTCTATAGTCCTATAACGTTTCTGTTTAATAATATATAAATATATTTTCTATGAATTATCAATTAAAATATTATTATTTATTACTTATAAAAACTTAATGCTATACATTATATATATATATATATATATATTAAACCTTCTTTTATTGATTCGTAACTAAGTATTTATTACGTTATTTTAATACTTATTGAGATTTCAAATATAGAAATAATGTGAAACACTTGCGACAGTTAACACTTTAGAACTTATTTAGTATATAAAATAAAATAACATAAATAATATTTGATTTTTTAGACAATTATTATTATTTTTTTATATATATACAAATAAGTTATAAAAATCAAAATATAATTTTAAATTTATGAAATTAATATTAGGAAAATAAATAAATTAAATTGACTTTAAAATAAATTAATTCGTTAGGTTAGAAGTTACTTATGAAAATAAAAGTAACTCGTTAAGTAACTTAGTTAAAAGTAACTTAACTTTTTAACTTGACTTTAGCTTTTTAATTCGTTAATGGCCAGTCTTGGTCATTATATTATTAGTTGGACTCGCACCACACCAAAAGTGAAACAATCCAGCGCTATGTCCCGCGAGGACGTCGTTTTCTCAGAAGCTTTGGGCACATTTCACAAGTTTATTTTAAACTGGATACTATACGTAAACAGTATTTTTAATGAATTATAAATATATATATTTTTTAAATGTGCACATTATTGGAACTAGTTTTATACAGTAATATTTACAATGGTTTATGAATAGCGTTTAGAATGGTGTCTAAACGGAAATAAGAATTCTATGGAAACGCGGACTGTGCAAATATTTAATGAAGTAGCTTATTTGAAATCATTATTAATAAAATGTATAGGTAATATATATTAACAACTATCTCTGTAACTAAAAAAGAGTTTCTATTCAATATTGTAACCAAAAACTATATTAATATATAAAATATATTATATAATATTAGATTATGAAATATTTAATTTTGTATTATCAGATTATACAATCTTTTATAAAAATTACTCAAGAATTATATTTAATAATACAAATTTATGTACAATTATTATCTATATCCATTACTTTTATTGGTGGGGATAGTAATGATCTATATTCAAGATTTATTATTTATGACTATTACACTAAGTATACACTTATTTCATGCCGACCAGTAATTACCTTAGTCTGTTGAAAAATGTTTAAATAATTTAATAAACGAGAGCATTAGATAAAACGTTTATAAAGCATAAATAGAAAGAAATTTCACAAAATAGATATTATTTTTTTCAAAATATTTCATTGTGGTTGTATAATGATTACTTATCATTTTATCACTACTATGATTAATAAAAATATTAAATTTAAAAATCTGTTTCTATTGTGCTTAAAATATCTCAGTATACTTATGTTATATATTAAATAAATTATTATTTAAACACCATAGTTAAATATTCTGAATATTTCTATTTTTTTAAATATCATATTTATATATATATATATCATCATATGAAGTCTTAATGGCCAAATTTGTATTTATGATCATTAATAAAAAAAAAATAATAATAATAATAAAATTCAAAAATGTATTAATTTTTGTTTTACAATTTTATGTCATCTTAGTTGAATATTTGGTAACGATTTAATACATAACCAACGTGACGTTGTTGATTTAACGATAAACTTTAAATATCTTAAAGTTTTGATTAAATTATTCTTGAAACCTTTCAACGTGGAATATGTGATGTGATTGAGTGCACTACCTACTTATTAATTTATTTTAAAAGTTTTACTTTGAAATTCGAATGTTTGTTTAATTTTGAGTCTAAACTGTTATTAAATAGTTGGTATTTTATAGTAGGTTAATACGATGGAAAATTATTATGAAATAAAATTACATATTATATAAAATAGTTTTTATTGAATATTGGATAGTAAAAGTATGCCAGTAATGGCGTGGTTAAATAATAAGCATACATCTTATAAGAAATAATGACTAGTTGATGAATTTTAATGAAATATGAAATAATGAATTGTTCCCGATATTAAATAGAAGAACAATTTACTTTTGGGTACCTTAATTAATTATCATTCAAAATATGCAATATTGTATTTCACGTATCAGACTTAAACGTACATTACATGGAGAATATTGGATTATTTTGAAGCTAAGAATTTACATAATATATAATATTATGTTTTCTAACAATGATCTGTTATAGTGTTACTAAAATAAAAAATAAATAAATATGCAGTTATAATCATATTATTATATGGAAATGTAAAATATAACATATTCAATAAGTTAATTATTAATTATAGCAAGTAAATAATTTATTATGGTCAACATTGCATACATCATGTGAGGTGGTTTATTTAGTTACCGATAGAAAAATAAAGATCAAGTGTGTATGTTTCTGAACAATTAATGTGGTTTTACGAAGTCAAATTATTGGTCGTAATTTTTATCTGGCCGATAGCTTTGTGCTAATGGCATATGATTTACCTTAATTTTACTAAATCCGTCTAGATAACCTGTCCGGAAATGAATGTTCGATCGTACTTCTGTGATTGCAGACCAACATGAATTCTAAATGACTAATGGGTAACGATATTTAAACTGTAATCACGTACAAATTGAATGTTGAATTGACAAATAAATAATTGCCAAAATGTTATTTGCAATCATATCATTGATTATGAAACAGGGTATTTTCTGCAACAACAAAATACTTACAGAATACGATCTAATATTAATATTTATGTCAAAAATCGAAAGCCATATTAATACGTTATATAAAACGATGTTTTCACTTGTCAGATGATTTTTACAAACATTGTGTATTTGTGTTAATTAGGATTCGTGACTCAGTGTTTGCATAATTTTATGTTATCAAAGTATTTCTTCTGCGTAATGGATGTAATCTTTAGAGATGAGTTCACCACAAGTTTTGCAAATGAACAAAGCTCCGTGCAAAACAATCCCACTGTTTGTATATTTTCAGATTCACTGTTTGTTGATTTCCGGTCGATGCCCCCCGAATATCATTTCCCTAATATAATTCTCGACTATTCGCTTACATTTTAGTTATAATATAAAATAAAATAATACGATTAAAATTAGTATAGGTTCGTTAATTAATTTACAATATGTTGTATTATAAATTCGACTTACCAGTTTAAAATCATGAAGTCGAAGAACCAAAATATGTAATGTGACATTTTAGGAAGAAAATCGTCTATCTTATGGGCTTTGGTGATGAGTTTTAAATTGGAATATGACTAAAAACTTGAATAGGTACAAAATAATGTAATTATACATGAATACGATAATTCCAAAAATAATACATTTTAAAATAATAATATAAATTTAGAAATGTAATTCTTTTAATATTAGAACAATAACTATATAAATTACTCTAGCCATGTTAACTCAAATAAATTCTAATAAAAAAAAAAGTCTGATTTATTATTTCAAAGCACACTAGCAACATGATTTTATATATCATGCAACTACATGAAATGCTTATTTACGATCAAAAATATGAACACTGCATAGTAGGTATTTATGTTAATTTATGGAAATAATTATACTTTACAATCTTTGAACAATCTATTATATATCATAATATTATCTACAAGACGAGTATGAACTTATTACTAAAATATATTATAAACAAGTTAGGACCTAATTTTCTTGTGTTTCTTATATTATTTGATGTACTTTATCTAAATAATATTATTAGTTTTAAATATAATTTGTAATTTTTGTTAGAAAAATTCAGTCGATTTTTGTAAACTGCTATCAAATTATGGGTGACGAACGATAAACTATCGTTATTATTTAACATTTTTTTTTTTATTTTTATTGAAATTTTAATTTATAAATTATTATGTATCGACATTTTAAAACTGGCTAATGCTTCTATTTGTCTTCAACGAGACAAAAAAGAAAAAACATATAAGAAAAAAAAAACGCTAATTTTACATATTAAAATAATAATTAAAATCTCCTTTATTTTGTAAAATAGCGAACAGAAAAATATCGGGCATAGGAAAAAATAATTGTAATATTGAAGTAGTAAAATAGATACTATATTAGACGATATAACATTATCATACGGGTATTATATGCGCTATACATTTTAGCTAGGTATCAATATAAAAATTAACAGTTCCTCAAAATTTGTCGTATTTCATTATAAAATAGGTCGTACGCCCTTTAAAATTGAACGAGCAAATATACACACAAAGTTTATTATGAGTAAGTTTGTGTGTGTGTAGTACAAGGTTCGTTCAAAAATACCCGCACACACGTATCGTATTATATTATATGAAATTACCACCGACCTTGGATAGCACAACATTGTTTCCCTTGTGCACACTCTCGTACGGGTGGGTACGAGTGTGTATACAGGGCTTTCGCAAGCATTTCCTTTTAGTCGGATCCGACAACGGTTGCGTCAATCCGAGAACGCTCTCGTGACTTGTCCAAACACGTTGACCGTGACCCTCGCTGAGGTATTGGCGAGAGCCGGCCATACGCTGCGTGCGTCCGACTTTAACAATGTTGTTTTAATCCCCTCGACGCGCGAAAATTAAAAATTCATTAGACGGACGGACATTAATTTTTATTTTTTTGCCGCTACCCGAAAGCATTTACAACGTTCGTTATACGCCCTTTTATCGTACCACTCTTCATTCGATTGTAGTACGTCCGCGCCTGTCGTCATCACTCATATTTTATAATGACTGACGCGGCATGCATATATAATGTGTGTGTGTGTTTGCGCGCGCGCTATGCAATGATTGATTTACCAAGTGCAATGCAACAATACACTTGTAAGTTTTTAATCGAATACCGAGAAGAGACAGTTTATTTGTATGCGATTTAATATATCATATTATGCCCAGAATCTTGTCTTGGCACGCATACTATTTGGGTACACAAACTTTTTCTGAGATGAAATTCATAAAACAAAATAATAGATAGGACATGCTGAAAAAAAAATGTAATCAGTATGGAAAATTAGATTATTCCGTTACTTACAATCAGAATTCAATAAGATATAAGTGGAAAAATTTTAATTTCATACTTGTAATTAACCAACAAATGGGCAATTTATAAATACAGATTAAAGTAACTATATTGTTAGTACCCCTGTGGTCTATATTATACTTTATTTGCAAACTATAAGTAACTATTTATATTATAATATTTAATAAGCTAATACATTCTAGGTATATAAAATATATGTGCAACGCAAATATAATTTTTGTTTTGTATCAAATCGTTTTCTTTTTTTATCAAAGCAATGTCCGTGTCATCAAAAGCCATTGAATGATACAAATCAACTTATGAATATTAACAAAGATTGTAGTTTATATTTGATACAGTTGATACGATTTACCCATTTATAATACAACAGATTAAATCTTTAAATTAGTAATTTATATTTTTGAGAGTGTTTGCTCTCGACGATGATTCAAGAGTCGATCGAACCTTGCAAGGGTCTAGGTTGAAAGATTCTGACACATGATAGAAGATATTCGGTTCTTTCGTTCCCTTTTCGTACATTCAGTATTAAGTGAGAATGTGTTTCCCAGTGGGCGAGGTTCGACAGATGAGACATGGTTATAATTATTATTATGGCCAGTCTATCGGTTTATATATACATATATATTTTATACTAAAATCCATATTTAATTGGACAATCCACTAACATTTTTTTATATTAAATTATTTTTATTTTTAATACAACCGTTAAATATCATATTAACTATTACTGACAGTGACTAATCCTAGTACAATATTCATCAAAAAAATAGTTGTTTTGAATTTTTGTATTTATTATGTTTCTTTTAAATTTAAAACCATATGGTTTTATGTACCTACACTTTTGGCCCAATAAGATATTTTAATTTTTTATATGGCTCTCGGATGAAAACGTTTGGGGATCCCTCGCTGATATAAAGTATTCAGAGTAACGAAAACTCCTCTCACTACATCCACGTCACTGCAGGCTGCAGCAGTAATTGCGGATATTCAGTACGTCACACCGGTCTTTGGATGTGGTATAACATTCAGTTCGATTGGTGCCGGTGATTAGGTGTGACGAGATGGAAACGTTTTACACGTAATTCTTTTCACGAAATACGTGCGCTCAATGAGCCGAGAGGAGCAGTAATGCACATAGGATGTAGTTAAAATTTAATAACGGTATAAGAATACATCTGACAACTGCAGCAACACAATTCACGGTGGCAGGACGGAACTAGGTCCAGATTAGCTATATGATATTGACGGTGTATTGTTATATTCAATGATTCTGCAGTACGAGATGTGCTTTAGATGTTACAACTTTGACTTTTTTTAACAATTTTACTCATCTGAGAACCAAAAGCGATGCGATTATTTTAATTGTCTTGAGTTTAGACTATAATAGGTATGAATATCTATATCAAAACTAAATTCCGTACATGTGGTATGACGAATAATACCCAGTCCTATAACTTATGTCGTACGCGTTTTAACGCTAAAACACAATACTATAATATGAAATTCATACGAAAACGATGATTGTCTAGCAGCTAATCGGAAATGAGACTACAGGCATGGTATTATATACGAGAACATATCTGGCATTTGAATCGTAAATGTATGGTTTGTACGATCTTTATGCGTTCGAAATAGTACTGAATGTGATGTTAATATTATTGAAAAAAAAATAATCAGAAAACTACCAGAATAAGACAACGTTAAAACACCAGCAAGCTGTACTCTGCAGGAAAATCTGTAGACGGAACAATGTGGTGTAGAAACAGGAATACGGTGATGTGATTATTAGCAAAATAATTATAGGCATAAAAGTGCCAGATAAAAGATTACAAACAATGAAAAAAGTAATTTGTACTCAGTATTTAAGGACGTGGGTGCGGATGTCCAAGAATGTAGAAACTATAAAGATATAAAGTTTATGAGTCATACCATCAATGGATGAGAAAAATCATGGTTTAATACGGTATTAAACTTTTCTAGTAGCCAACAGCTGTATTGTCATTTTTTTCCTACATTGCTTGTACTGCTATACGAGTACAAGTATAATAAGTGACAAAAGAAATAGCCGGCCAGCAGACAGTTTATTTGATGCTAAAACGATCTTAAACTACAGGAAATCAGACGATCATAAAGCACCAACGAGCTGTACTCTGCAGAAATACCTGGAAATGGAACAATACGGTATAGAAGCAGGACCACATAGTGATGTGACTATTAGCGAAATAATTATAGGCGCGAAAGTGTCTACGGACTACGAAAGAAGTAATTTGTATTCAGTATTTAAGGATGTGGATGATGTGCAAGAATGTGGAAACTATAAAGATATAAAGTTTACGAGACCGAGGTATGAGAAAATTCATGGTTTAATGCAGTATTAAACTTTGCCAACAGTTACCTTTATAGGTATTCATTTTTTTCCTATATTGCTTGTACCTTATAATAAGCGACAAAAGAAACAGCTGATGAACAGACTGTTTATTTTATTTCTCCAAAATTAATGGTTGAAAAATTTAATAAGATTTTCGAGCATAGTGATATCTTATATTATTTAAAACCAAAATAATCACGCTGGTATATTGTATATAACAAAATAACTAAACTGGTAATGGATCGATATATATATATATATATATATGTATTATATACAAGTCTGCAACTAATAACGTATATAAAGATGCTACATGAATGTAAAACATAATTCTTAAAAAATGAAAAGTGTTCAATAAATTTCAAATAAAAAATATAAGAAAAAAAACATATTTTAAAATACACGTGAATAGACATAACAGTTTTCAATTGAATTGAAGTATTTTTTGTTTTGTATGTTGTTTTTTTTTTTAACAAAAAAATGACATGAAATAAGCAACAAAAAAAATATTGTTTATTGAGAGTACTATAATATGCATAAACTATATTTTTATATACACAAGAAAAGTACACTAACGGCTCTGAAAAATAAAATGCAAATAATATTTAAAATAAATTTGGTAATATAAACCCATTTATATTATATTATAATATCTTGATTATATTGTAATTCAATTAAATACTAGGTAAAATATAATTTTATAGCAGTCAAAGTAAGAGTAGAAAATAAAAATGAAAATGAAAATGGTATACACTTTTTTTATGAAGTATTATATTTCTGTTTTTAAATACAAACTATGATAAAAAAAAATTGAACAATAACTCATACAAATCTATAAATCATTTTCATTTTAATTATTTTTTTTTACTCTTGTTTTGTTTTCTACCTATGAACTTGTATATTATATAATATTTTATTTTATTAAAATGTATTCAACATAATATAATATAAATGGAATTTTTTATTTTCATATTTATTAAAAATATAACATAACTATTCGGTTTCTAAATCATAACCATAATATTAATACTACTCGATTTCTTTGATTCTGATAAGAGGACCGTTGTATTTTCTATTGGCCTATATAGTATTATAAAAATTTTTCTCGTATACAATGATAATAATATTGTAATTCAGAATATCCTCAAGAACAATATCATGCACGTACATTAATATACACACTTGATACCACACATATAACATTAAAGTATAATAAAAAATAAAAAAAAAACAAAAAAATATGTTGTTTTTAAAAAAAGGTTTTTGGTTTCTAAATGATGACAATCATAATAAAAATAATAATATTAATACGTAGCACTGGACTCTATACATGCCTCGCATCCGTGGAGCTATCAATGTATCGTTTGTTACATACAAAACATTTTTCCGTAAAAAAGAATTATAATGGGAAATATCTCCAAGCGTAATATAACTACCTTTAAGGTCTTTGAGTAGTGGCGGGGGATATAGAAACTTATATACGTCGTGTGAACTTCCTTTGCAAAAGAATGAACAACCCGAGAAACAATACCGACACGGAGAGATGTTTTTTCTCTTTGTGGTCGACCGAGATACTTTGATAGTAAAAAAAAAAAATACAATAAAAAAAAAACTTTACTACCGACAATAAACAACTTACCACCGCCGTGGCTGCATTGGATTTTAAGTAGTTCTACGTTCTATTGTGGCGCGACTCGATTTCCACAAACAGAAATAAAAGAAATGAGTGCGTTGCGTGTCGAACAGAGTACGCGTTTTCGCCTATTCCTCTGCATTCCTTTGTGAGAGCCATTTAAGTATTTACAGTGTGTTCAATACTTCAAGTTTACTATAACATCGTATGCCTACATAATATTATGAAACATTTGTTGACGGAGAGGTAATATACACGGTGTTTTAACTATTGTAATTTGAATTCTAGTGTTACGCCAATTTTTGTTTTATTTCTCTCTCATATTATCCGAATGCTTAAGTGTTAGAAATTATAAACGTTCTACAATTGGTTATAGTTTAATATAAACAAAAACCGTGTGTACCACCCCCCCCCCCCCATCAACCTTTAGCAAAACGCGATATTTCCATACAGACAATATTTATTTAAAACGTACAAACATTTTTATAAAAAGCAATATTTTATCGCCGAAGTGATCAGCGTTACATTTAGAAAAAGCGTGCTGCGTTGAATGCAAAAATATCGCAATGCGGACGTATAATATTATTATTAATGACGCCCAATGATTAAACTATTATAGATAGGTACACATAAATATTAAATTCAGTGTAGTTAGGTCGCATCACGTAACGCCACTTTATTCATCATAACAGTGTTATAATAATAATAATAATAATAATATGTATAATGTACAATGTGATGAGCGAGCGAGGGCAGTGCGAGGGCGTGCGTGTAAAGAGCAATTTCAAGACGTTACACATACGACCAACGAATATCAGCTAATGCATGCAAACTAATGCAATTAAAGCGCGCGCGCAAATGTAATTGCGTCGGGTTCGAGGGTATAATAATATACGTATTATATGGCAAAGGGAGGATGTCATATTTTATTTTCAGAGCGCGCGTTAACAAGAGTGCGGCGTTTACGACTTGAAAATAATAATAATAACAACGATAAATGTACAAAATAAATAAATAAATAAAACGAGTCTTTGATTATTTTTCAGTAAATTATTTTTGGAGGACTCTCGTCGGCACAGCTCGCACTACGGCGACACGACGACGACGCATTCCCTTCGCGGGTCAAGTACACGTTATTATATAATATTATACATTATTATTATAGTATCGGAATAATTGGAAAAAAAAAATTTGAAAAATCATCATCACAGCGAACGAGTTGCGCGAGACTTGACGAGTGGGGCGCATCGTGTGTGTGTGTGTGTACCTATGACGATATTTTATTGAAGTAAATAGGTAGTAGTAAAATTATACGTTTTCAATAACACTCGCGTCGCAACGCATAAGTGCGATCGTCTTGTGTGTGTGAAAAACGACCTCCCGCCGAGTGCGATGGCCTGCGGAGTCCTATGGCGCAAAAACAACAATAATAATAATATAATCACAACATAATGGCGTGTAATAATATTACGCGCTTTTGAAAATAAAAAGTACTTTAAACGTCGTCGAGTTCGGTTGGAGGCTGCGACTGTCGCTTCGTCTACGACACGACTCGGGGCCGCGGCTGCACACGTCTCGGACGCGAGTGTGTTCGAACTTTGAAAAAACTGTTACGATATTATTATTATTATTATTACAATATCATTGGCCAACGATTTATTATATCTGAGCTCGCGATGCTTTTGTGTAGATTATTTTCACTCCATAAACTACGGATATTTTGACCGTGTTTCGGTGTAGAGAGTGCGCGCGTTTCTTATAGTGCCTTGGCGTAATAATATCGTTAGAGGAAAAAAAAACTAAAGTTTTCAAAATCATTATCGTTATCGCAGTGCAGGTCTTAAATCGTTAATGATATTATAATATATTAAACTTCGCTCGCCGTCTCGTGTATTGTGCACTTTACGATCGTTCGCACGTCCTCCCTCTGGCGCGAAATTTAAATAATATAAAAATAAATTAAAGAAACAATTTCCGAAAAAAAAAAAAGAAAAAAAACTTTGTACATTTATAATATATTGTATATATAACTGAGAACGGCGACGGAGAGGGGCGTGTTGCAGTTATACAGCGTATATTATAATACTACAATACTACTGCACCAGCGTCAAATCGCGCAGTACAGTTGCAAAACAATTATATATTTTTGACGAAACAGTCCATGTCACGTTTTACACGAAGTGTCTCGCATAGGTAAAAATCTATGTCAGAATTCGTATAGAGTATATATTAAAATAATATTGCACAAAAACTAATTTGTCGTCGGATCGACAACGATATAATTTACAGATAAAAATTTACTTCCTACCATCGGAGGCTGACTAGATAAAAAGTAGGTGTAATACAATGCTTGAATTGAACGATATGCAGGGGGAGTGAGGGAGTATCCGTCTTCTTAAATATATATATATATGTATATATTTATGCGTATATGCATGCATGATTATAACGAATTCCTTATAAGACGGATATGTCTTTACAACGAAAACAACAGCCCCGGATAACCTATATCCCGTATATTTTAGTATCCCTGCTGTAACAGAAAGTCCTATTTATAACTAAAAATTCAATCAGTTGGTACCGAGTAATTCCGTTATAAGAAAGTTTTACTGTAAATCCTAACCAGTAAAGCATTTAAATATTCAGTTATGCACATTTTGTTTACACTTTTGCATCTCCCTTCTAGTTTTTTTTTTTCAAATCAAGCACCTAATACTCGTACATAAATACTAACCACTATAAAGGTACGAAATTGTATAAAGCAAAAGGTCACCAACTTATTTCTATAGGAGTGCGTTTTGAAATTTCCCAAACTTTCCATGGCCCAAAATATTAAGTCAAAGTTAAAGTCAAAGTCCATACACACGGTACAATAAAAATTTTTGTTGACTCCATATCACCACCGTGTTGCCTATAGACATACCCTCCGCCATAACATTGTACAATATGGTGTAAATTATAGCATTAATATCACGGAATTATCACTAAATAAAAAATATGTAAAAATTATGATTTTGTAACTATCGGGGCCAGTAAAAAAATTGTACGGATGCAAACCGTGATCCATCAGTCGGTGACTACCAGGTATAAAGTATAATCTAACAGTATACCCAAAACTGCTTTTTCGTAACATTGACAATAATATTATAATTTACTGATAAAATTGGACAACCACGATTGTTGACCAAATAAAATATAGGTGTAGCACAGTGCTTGAATTGGATAGAATGCAAGGGAACGGAGTCCCTTTTCTTTTTAAAAAAATATAAATGATGCACAGTGGTCTATAATATAATTTTAGGAGGGCAAAAGTATTATTTTTAAATAGTTTTAAAAATATTGAAAATAATACATAATTGTTGTATACACCTTATCAAATATAAATATAGTACCCAATTAATTAAATAACTCATATACACTGTAACCACAATCTGATTACATGAGTTTTTTTGTTTTATATAATCAATAATCACCTATTTATTCAACCGTTCAACGTGTGCTTCAAACAATTTTTATAACAATATTAAGTTTATTCACTTTTTTTTTTTTTTAAATGGAAGTCGACACAAAAAGTAAATTAAATATTATATGATTAAAATATTTCTTAATTTATTTATAGGTTCAATAGACTAAATCAAATTAATGAACTTGAATTTTCACTTCATTATTATTAAACTTTTAAGGAAGGCCTTTTAAAAATAATTAATACCTAGTAACTATTCACAAGTAATCTCTCTCTATAGTACACCTTCTCCTATTTTAATGGTATAAATTTCATTTGTAAATATTTGCAGCTGTAGTTTTTATTTACATTTTTATAGCTAGTTCTAGTATATAGAGTAAAGTTACGAAAAAATTTTAGATTTGAAAAAAATTGCTACCCAAATAACATAAATATAACTGAAACGTCACGCAAAATTCAAATTTAGAATTCAGATTCTTCTTGACCACACATTTTTCCGAATATTTCAATTGTAATTAATTATAATATTGCATTATTAAAAATTCATTATCATTAAAAATATTATATGATTTAGAAAATACTATTTTTTCTCAGCCTAAAATTGCATTATAGATCACTATGTGACGTGTAGGACTATATGATCCATTACAATTAAATTCTAATCTAGAGATGGCAAATAAGTGGCACTCCTACCAAGGTTGGCTCGCATGAGATTTTCGATGGCACTCAAAAAAATTTTATTTTCCCATTTATATTTATAGATTTTTAAGTAACATACAATAAAGCTTTTCAATCAACATCATATCAACCAAACACAAAAAAGCTTTCAACCAATATGAATCAAAAGGTTTTTAAAAACAATAATAATAATTTAATATTTTTTTTTACATTATTTCCATTTTTACATAAAATATATAATATACATCAATTGTGCCATTAAAAATAAAATTAAAATAATAAAAAAAATATTTCTTTATAAAAAAAAAATTCAAAAACCGTCTTAGTTTAATTTTTATAATATTCGTCAATATCGAAGTTAATACATTACACAACTATGGAATCCAACGACTGTTACTGAATGCCATTGAATTGAAGTGTCAATTGTTACTTTTCTCAAAAATGAAATGAAAATAAGAAAATTGTATAGCTACCTATTATATAGATTTTAATTTTGTTACCTTATTAAGCTTTTTTGTAGTGAAAGCTTATACTTTTTACAAATTCAAACATATCTAGATTTCCATTTATATATTTGGGTATATTTTCTTCAACTATGGATTTTTGTTTTTTTTGTACTTATAATTTTTAATCTTATTTTACTTTTTCACGCTATTCATTTTGATGTATGATTGAACTTGAATAATTTTTAATACTTCATAAAAAACAAAAATATATGGATAGGGCGAATAAAAATATTTCCCAAATGCTAAATGAAACCACTCACAGTCGTTTGTCATTCTTTCGCTTGAAATATTATACGATTAGATTATAAAGATACGGTGGGGCATTTGCATTTTCATTAATATATGTATCAACGAGATAATCACATAATATATTAATTCGTTCATCCGTTGGTTTAATCTTTAATACTTATAAAATCAACTCCGAAGCAATCTTCGGCGTTTTCAGGTTCAAGTACTGGTACACCAAATATCCACTTTACTATTGTCCAATTTTAACTTAATGATTTTTATACTCCGTAGACAATCCTAAATTTTGGAGTTTTTTCCACCAAGATTGAAGAGAGAAGTAAAATCGACAACCACGTAAAATTATGTTCGGCCAAATCGTAAGAACTGCTTTATGTATTTGCCAGTAATCCCGTCACCCAAAACGCAAGTTTACGGTGTAATGATGGCAGTTAACATTTCTTGGGCGTTGCCCGAGAAATCGAATTAGATAAAGCAGGTTTATTATATATTATTATATATTATGCGAGTAATGTGTGCGCGGGGATCGATGGTAACGTCGTGACGACTCGACATGTCACGTTGGGTTTGATGCAATCGAATAACCATCGTCTCGAAACTCCACGCCGACATTCCTGACATAGGTACTCTCCGTTGTTATGCACGTCGCATTGTGCGTGTAAGTGCGTAATAATAATAATAATATGCAAAAGCACCCGTCGTTAAAATATTATCCGGAGAAGCCGTTTTCACCACGCACTGCACCGCTATACACTCTCATTGTAGTCGTAGTCGATATAACGCACAAATGGACATTTCGTTTACAGAGTACATACCTCTATGTGACGACGCGTAGTCGTCACAATATAACACAATAAGTGCATAACACGTAATATTGTTATTTTTGTACTGCGCACGTCGCGCATTTGTAACTCAACGGTAACAGTTCCACGAAATTGCAAAATAATTATTTATGTAAGACTCGAACACGGTCTATCCGCATTACGCATAATATAAGTGCATACATTTCCTCATTAAATTATAAACAAAACGAATGATATAATTGAATCGAGCACTTAAATACAACGGAAATAACTTTGCTACGCGCAAAGTTGTATGCTAATTTCGTTAGTCGGTTAAATTCGATGCAGTTTTGCTCGGTCAATTAATTTTGTTTCATTTTTTTTCTCAGTGATTTAACGCGTGACGTAAAGCTCGACCAACCAATACTGTAATTTCCTCAGGACCACCGATACGACTTTGAATTTTGCATCGATCGCAAAAAACCAATACGAGTGAAGGACTTTTGCACGTCATTTTGATGTCAAAATAATTCGAATAACGAAAATCGATCGGGTCATGTACTGTACCGACCTGCGTTAATAATATCACATTATGTAATATTATTATCAACCCTACTATGTAAAAGAGTAGAAAACCATAATAATAGGAACGAATATATGGTTTATCATAATATTGTATAGGATAATAATAGTTATTAATTATCACTGCAAGCGTTATCTCTGAAATGCATTTAAACGGTTGACGGTTACTGCGATTTTTTTTTCTCTCTGCTGTCCATTGTTGCCGACCGATACTTCGCCTAGGTCTGTAAAATCTCGAAAAATAATCCTCACGTTATCTGAGCATATTTGTAGCAGTATAAATTATAAAAATAAAGGGAAAAACGTAATCGCGTGAGTCTAAGCCGTGTATAATATAATATAGAGAAAAAAAATACAAAGTTACAAAAACGTATGTTTTTACGTTTTACAAAAAAACCGGGATTATGCAGATTACTCGGCCAGACCAAATAAAAAACAAACAAACACGTTTCACGATTTCGTCTGCTGTACAAATGTGCATATATATATTATTATTATAATGCAGTCGTTATTCGGCGCCGGGGTCTAGGAGAAATACGACGGGCGTGGACAGGAATTCGTAATATCGACGCGCTTTTCGACGGATGCCCACCATCTCCACCGATTTTTTTGCTTTTAAATCATAATCGTCGCGCACCGAATCCTTAAGGCTCGGTATACATGCGAGTTATTTTGGCGTGCGGTATTATAGTATTTTATATTTTAGTATTATGACCAGGGACGGATTTAAGGCACTGCGCGAACTATGCCACCGCATAGGGCGGCAAATTTTGGAGAGCAGCAAAATTATGTTGAATATTTATTTTGATTTTGTAAAATTAGATACATACATTTTTTAATTTTATCTATCACTTCAAAATTTTTAAATCACGAATTTTGTATTCGTTTATTTATTTATTTTTAGCAAAATAATATCTATATTT
Organism: Pentalonia nigronervosa; assembly: GCA_014851325.1. Taxonomy (NCBI): domain Eukaryota; kingdom Metazoa; phylum Arthropoda; class Insecta; order Hemiptera; family Aphididae; genus Pentalonia; species Pentalonia nigronervosa. The sequence goes on along the minus strand of JACXSJ010000696.1, from coordinate 152,765 downwards.
TCCCAGGAACTCGTCGGCGACAACGACGATTGTATTTTATTACAGCTTACTTATCTTATTGTTAATGCAATGTCTCCAAACAATATAATAGATGTATATGAATATTGGAGTACACGTATATTTATAAACGTTCGCTTTATAGAAACCGTTATCGCCTTACCGGCACAAGGTCAAGTTAATTGCGTATACATATTTCCTATTATTAGATCACTCGTTAGTTAGACAAAAAGTGGTGTGTTGTTATATTATTATTAATAATACAACGTTGTTTGACAATTGTATTTTAATATTTAACCGTTATTATGAATTGGTCGATAGTTGTCTTTCGTCGATGAGTATACGTCCGCGGTCCGCGTGAATTATTTAATGGTATTAACTGTTTACTGTTTATATGTATTTTATACGTACGCGCGTGAATTATTTATAGTGACGAAATAACAGTGGGTGTTAATATGAACAGAAAAAAGTTAACTAGGTTTCAGTTTAAAAAGAAATCAAAAGAAAGGCTTAAAATTAACTAATGTTCTTAATCGAACCCAAAAGGTCGATGCATATTTTAAACCAATAAAAGAAAATGTGGAACAACAGGTATCTATTTCCAATTTACCCTAACCAAACATGACGAATGATTCGAATATTATTAATTCACCTAAAAAACAAATATTAAAAAATCAAAACCTAAAATCTGTACCTTTACTTTTTTTGTCATTCATTGTCAGTCTTTGCCTACCCCTCCCCTCACTCCCACCCAAGATAAAATAATTACATGTTTTGAATCATTATTAATTTCTTATTTAAAGGATCCTTCAATGTGTATTATAAATGAAGACCTCCGAGATTGTTTTGCTGTTAACGGTTTTAAGCAAAATAAAAAACATTGATTTTTCTAAATCGCTGTGTATGTTTAGTGCATATGTATAGTGATGGGGAAAAACGTTTATTAACGAAAAATATGTTTGAGAGAAAACATTTTAATGAACAAATCATCAATAGACCGTGGTTAATTTATTCTGAAATAACGGGCAAAGTATTTTGTGGATTTTGTAAATTATTCCAAGAAAATGACAATGATTCATATTTAGTATCTGAAGGGTACAATGACTGGAGATCTGCATCTGTGCGATTAAATGAGTACGAAAATTCTTCATGTCATAGAACTTGTGTTGTTAAATTTATAGATCGAGGTAATGTAATACAACGTATCGATTCAAAATTAATGGAGCAAGTAAATCAAGAAAAAATATACTGGGGAAGTGTCTTAACTAGAATTATAGCAATTGTTAAAAAATTAGCCTCACGTGGACTTCCATTTCGAGGACACGATGAAATAATTGGATCCATAAATAACGGTAATATTTAATGATTGTAGAATTACTTTCTGAATTTGATCCCTTTTTATCTCAACATATAACTTGATTTCAGATTTCTGGAAGTGGAAATACTTCATATTTATCATATGAAGAAAAATTTATATATGAATTTATATATGAAGAAATTATTAAACTGATATCTAACAAAGTAAAAAACGCTATTGTCACTCAAATAAAAACAAGCAAATATTACTCAATTATCGTGTACTCGACTCCCGATATTTCTCATGTCGACCAGTTATCTTTTATTATACGTTTTGTAAATGAAGAAGGGTACGCCATGGAAAGATTTTTAGGTTTTATAGATAATGCAGGACAAAGATAATTTTAGAATTAATATGTTCTATGTCATACTTGATAAATTAGCTACTGAATTGAGTGATAAGACGAAAAGCATATGAAAAATTCTATAAACCGTGTGATTTTTTTACTAAACTTTATGAATTGGAAAACTGAAATAATGGTTAAAGTAAATGAGTTATGTTACATTTACAAATCAGATTAAAAAAAAAAAAAAACGAATTTATTAATGAACTATTATATTTTCGTTCTCATCAAATCAAAAGTTTTAACGAAAAGAAAATTACTCCATTATTACTATTGCTTATAATTTGTTAACGTAATATGAAGGATCTATATTCAAATTTTGAAATTGCCCTTCGAATATTTGTCTCAACACCAGCTACTATTTGTACTGCCGAACATTCGCTTTCAATGTTAAAAAGAATGAAAAATTATTTACGATCTACTATGTCGCAAGAAAGATTAAATTCCTTAGCCATATTAACTACAGAAAGTGATTTAACCTCATAATTAAAGTATGGAGACATTATTGATGACTTTTCAAGAATTAAATCTACAAAAAAGCTATGTAAACTGCAAAAACTAACAATAAATTCAAAATTCAAATATTAAAATGAAATAAAATGTATTATATTGATTAAAATAATTATTTTATTTGTTATATTAATTAATTTTTTTTCTTATAAATGTTGTTACTTATAAAAATAAATGGAAGATGTAATATTTGAATCAGATTTTTTAGTTAACTTAAATGAAAAAATAATTGCATGTTAGGTATTGAAAAAATAAATTTATTTGAGGATATTTTATTTGATGGAAGTTTTTTTTTGGATAGAGGCAACAAATTGTTATATCCTCCCCTGATTATGGTATCACTGCGTAATCGTAATTGCGATGCGTTATACGAATAATTAAATTGACCGATACACACACGTATCCGTCACCGCGCGTTATCGTACGAGCTCCCACGAGATAAATATTACTCTGATAATGCAACGTCAAAATACCATAAATACGGTGTCTCATTACATAGCGATTTATTGATCGATACACACGTGCGTGTTTTTATCACAATAATGGCTGTGAACACACAATTTGAAATTTTTGACATCAAACTTTTTATTGCGGAAGTAAAGAAGTACCCTGAAGTTTAGAACTTGAGTTGCGAGTCATATTATGGCTTATTGCGTTATCGTCTTAACCATCGAGATAACAATATTATAGTTGTTGTAATCGTGCCTATTATATACCTATTATAATTGAATGCACACACACACTTTTCAGGAAACTTGCTCGTGTTGCGGCGAGGAGAGTGATGGTAATAACATATTATAATAATGTGCTCCGAGTAGGTCGCTATTTCGAGCGTCCTACTCGCAGACGAAACTGCGATCCTTCTGAAGATATTGATGTTGCTGCTGCTGCTCTGTTGCTATTGCGATAGGTCTCTTCCACTGGCGAAAACTTTTACCATATACGTCCCCGCGTATATGCGCACATCCACCCTACCCGTCAGCTGTGGGGATGATTAATTTTGTTTGTGCTGGAGAATGCCTACTGCCGAAACGTCATTAGCAACTGTATAACAAATTCGCAGCGCCGGCGGTGAAGAGGCGGTGAATCTAAACTGCAGCCGCCAAGGTATGCGTTATTACGACGACGAATAATAATAATAATAATGATAATAATAATACACCCCCCCCCCC
>JACXSJ010000696.1:108010-149286 GCA_014851325.1 Pentalonia nigronervosa | reverse complement strand
TATTATACTATATACAGTACCCACTTCACTGTACCCACACAGGACACGGGACACGGCGCGGGGCTTTCGCATAGGCACCATAATCCGCGACCTGCACCGACAGACGTTCACATAATAAATATATTTTGTACAAACGCATGTGCATAATATAATAATGATACCACGCATACCATCCCACAGGTCCGGCGTTCCCGTCGCGGTATCATCGCCTAGTGAATTACACGCTCGCCGTGTACCGCCGCAGCGAAGTATTCGGATCTCCGTATAGCACGCGTGACTTCCACTCGCATTCTTCTCGCTCTCGAAAACGAATCAACGGTGGCCGAAATCGTTTCTGCGTGCGGTCTACGACGATGGTCACCGACCGTATTATTTCAAACGGTTTTATTGCGCGCGTGCAATGGCAACGATAAATATAATGTTCAGCCGGCATTTTGCGTACACCCTGGTCGATGGTCATGTCGGTAATTCACGAGAAAAAACACTTAGACGATACCATAATATAAAACTTGCGCGTAGGCGTTTATAATATTTTTACCATTTATATTTATTAGTAGGTATTTACTTCGTGATTACAAATACTCGGTGCGGAGTCTTTGTTGATTATTATCTATTAGTAATATTATGTAATAAAACGTTGAAATCATTTTTAGTAAAAAAAAGTGATTTTAAACTCGTTGTGATGTCGCCAGCTATAATATTATATAAGTCTATACTAAATTTCTTATTACTTTTTTTTCGGTCGGGTAGAAAAATGAAACCTTTTAGTATACAATTATTATGAAAATATTTTCAATCCAATAATGAATTAACCCAACCTTTGTTTTATTTGTTATATTATGATTAACTTTTAATACTTATATTTAATTTTATCATTAAAAAAAAATCGAACCAACCAAAGTCTTTGTGATGACCGTTGCACCCTTGTAAAAATCGAGTGAAAGAAATATGGGTAGGTACTTGAAGTCTGTAGTAATGAGGCATAAACGGAAACAACGATTAACGGGCATTATTAAATTATATTTAAATTAACAATAGCCCTATTAAATTGACCGTAGTATTATGTTCAATTAACTCATTTTGACCGCAATAAAACTTCGGATAAATTCAACTTAATATAAAGTATGTAAAACAATAATTTTCTAGTCGGACGGATTAATGACACGCTTCAACGATCGACTAAATGGAAAAAAAAATAAACAATCGAATTCAAACAATAAATAAAACTATTTATAATGACTGGTAGCATAAAATATTTTATTAAATGCCCGTAATAAAACACTACGATATTAAAGTATAATAATAAACTCAACATACGTCGCGGTTAATCTATCATTGTGTTAGCTGAGGATTATTATTCGGTTTTGTTAATATTATATTCACTGCCCGCCGGGGACGTAATTATTCTCATTTAATATGAAAAACAATTTTCAATTTAATTTCACAGTTATCGACTGAAAAACGGGATTTCATCGACAGGCGATGTAACTTTTAACTAGCGGCAGTATAAAGTTGCTGAATTCAAACATTGTTCAAAACTACATAAAATTATAATTATTAGAAATATAAATTGTATTTTGTCAATTATGTAATATAATATATTACTTATATATATTATAGTACATATTGCATTATTATATTTCTCTCAAACGTTAAACATATCATAAGAAAATTAGTTCGATATCAAAATAACATAATATATAAGATTAAACATTTTTACCAAGTGGTCGTATTCTTCAATGTACGGGTAGAGGCAATCGTGAAGTTCATATAATATTGTAATACATATTTTTTCCATAATAGCTATGGATTATAATAACTATGGTGTATTATGTAATATTTGTTTTTTTTTTTTTTTATCAAAATCATTTAATTTTATAAAAGCGGCAGCCATATCATTACAGTCTACGGCAAAAAAAAAAAAAACTTATGACTCAGAAAATAACCAAAGTTCACCGAATTATAAGAATTAATTTAACGCCATGTTATCACACACCGTCCAGGGAATACATAATATTATTTTGTGTACTTATTATAGTTACTAAATTAAAGTTATGAGACGTGTAACTTATTACACGCATGTGTTCAAATCCTATTAAGATCACGCTGAAAGATTTTATGTATTCTGTATTCACATAATATGATTTGAATTTTGAAAAAGTGATAATAATAAAAAACTATTTAAACATATACCAGGGTGATCCATTCAATATGAAACATTCATTTTTTCAGAAAATACTTCTTTGAAAATATTTCTTTTACATAATTTTAAGTTATACCAAAATAATATTTTTTTAGAAAAGAATTATATTTTTAATTACTCTTTTTTATCAATATAATGTTTTGTGATGTATATTGTTTTGAATGACAACAAAAATTTTTAATTTTATATTTCTAAGCAGAATATTATTCGGAGTATTTATAAAAATCATTTTTTGAACAAGTAGTTAATTAATTTTTTTTTTAGTTTATTAGTTATAAGTATTAAACGTATATATGAACTGAGTAATGTATCATAATTTTGTGAGGTACCACTCTATTCCTTTAATATAATATTGTATACTATAATTTATGGACTATAATCATTCATAGTTTGGTTTTATATATCTAACATCGAAGTACTCCAAAAAATATTTTGCTTTGGAATAAGGAATTATAAAAAACGCATGTTGTAGTTAAAAAAAAATAAAACATTTTGAAATGATGATCAGAACAGTAAAATATATATGTACATAAAATATCTGTTTTTACGACTTAAAATTATTTAAAAAAAAAATATTTTCAAAAGCATAAATAGTTTGTGAAATTATGAAAGTCTTAAGTTTAATGGATTACCGCCTGGTACATATATTTATAAGAATTAATTTACATTAAATTTTGTATGGAGCTTATTGACTTGGAAACTACTGAACCAATTGGTATTTAATTGTTCATACATTTTTTTTGAGATTCTAGTAATGTTCTTTGCTTTGTTTTTTTTTTTTTTTAACACTTATATAGGTTGCTATAGAGTGGTTCACGTAAGCATTTTGTTTTTGCACATAAAAAACGAATAATTTTTTTGTTTATAGATAAAGTTGCCATTGCTTACATAAATACAATTTAAGAAAAATGACGTAGACTATTCCATCTCTATCTAATCATATCACAAAGCATGGTATACGAATTGAGCGACATATTTTATGTTTGTTTATTTTTTCTATGACGAAGTCGGCATATTCAGCTAGTGTTAAATAAAAAAATAATGATAAAATATAAAAATTATTTAATCAAAATTCCGTATGACATGCAATATTATCGATTAATATAATACTGTCATCACAGTATTATCGGCCTGTTTAATATTATAATATGACTATATTAATATCCTTTGAAAAGAGTCGTCGAATAACATTTTTAGTTTGTGTGTATATTTTATGTATTTTATACTTGCAGGTTAGTGAGTTGTTATAATAGACATTATACAAAGAACCGAGGAATTTTGAATATAGTATGCACTCTATGAAATTTGCAACTCGTTGTCGTACGTATATAGCTACTTCTTACACAGAGGTTGTTAATATAAACTTTCGTCAAACATACATAATGTGACGTTTATTCTCGAAACGATATCAATTCGGTACGTACGAGCGTACTGGAAAATGTCAATATTATATAAACATATAATTGGAAAATTTAATAATTCCGTGGCACTGGCATACGCGTGGGGCTGAACAATTTAACATTATTTAATTTAGACTACGTCCTATGTTCGTACACTGTACTCATTAATAATAACGACTATATAAATAAAGTACTTATTATAAAATATATATAATGTGTGTGTACGTGTATAAAATGCGGTATACAAGTACGCGAGCATGTTCAGTCTTCGGTAAAATAACGGGGTCTTAAAAAACCAAGTTTTAAATATTGGAAATATTTGGTTTCAAAAATTTAAATTTAAATAAGTTATAACCAAAAAGTGTGTATAATTCATTAATGCCTATTTATTACTTATTATTTTTTCGCGTATCAAATCTGTCTCACTTTTACAGGATTTTTATCTGGTCACTCTAACATGACATGTATCTGGGTTTTATTACATTAAGGATACTCAACTATAATAAAATCAATTAGTTTAAAACATAAATCAATAACGCTAAAATGAAATATTATAATCATAGTTTTTAACCGATATAATAAAAATATATTATTTTGTTACGTTTTATTTATAAAAAGTGTTTTCATATTATACATATATATATTATGTATGTATTAGGTGCGTATAAAATAATTTGAACGTGTAAGTCTAGGCACCTCTATACGTTGGAAAATTATTATCGAAACGACTGCAGCTAGGGAGCTACACGAAACGTGTTACCTATAATGTTTACCCACAATATAACCAGTGCGAATGTACGGTGGCGATAGAAGGCGATATCGTGCATGTGTTATAAATAATATATGTGTGCGACAGTACGGAGGAGAAGATTTTTTTTTTTCCCGTGTCCGGCATTATAACAACTTACCATTCAGAGAGCACGACGTATCATAAATGTAGGTACAGCAATAATATTATAATACGCGATATTACGCACAGACCATAGACATTTTGGCGTGCGTGGATGCTCGATCGTATAAAATGGTGAATGTTTCGTACAAACGTATGCACGATAATGAAACGCATGTGGAATGTGCACGTGCACGGGTACACAGTGTACGAAAAACCTCGATGGTGTAATATGATACTATAAATCGTTTCGTTAAGAGCGTTTTGTACAAAAGTAAGCTGTAAATAATGAAATGCACGACGTCCAATGTGCACGTAGTGTGTACAAAGAGTACGAAAAACATCGATCACGGGTGGTTGTTAAAGATTGATTTGGTGCGCTGAACGACGTGTGCAAAAACTGTTATAATAAATCTTTTCATAAAGTGCGTTTCATACAACAGTAGGCTGTAAATAATAAAATGCATGTGCAATGTGCACGTAGTTTGTACAGAGAGTACAAAAAACCTCGAACTGTTAAAGATTTATTCGGTGCGTTGTATGACTTGTGCAAGGGCTGTTATTATAATAAATCGTATGAGGTTATCTCATACCGTTACCTACGTGTAGTAAAACAACTTCAACAGTGTGTCGTCGTAATTTATTATAATATTATTACGTCGCGCATTATTACAATATAGTAACACAATAATTCACGCCAAACGCAGATTTAATGGTTCCGCACGCTGTACGCGCTATATTCAAAACGAACATACCTTTGCCACGTGTCACGTCTGCAATGGTAAATATTATTATTATTATCATTATTCGTAAACCAACGAAAATGCGGCATCCGTCAGTATAGATATTATAGTTTATTTTCTTCTTTATGATATTTGAATCCATCGCCATATCCATTGCCTATAGGTCGTGTACGCGCTCGAAATTAATACGCGAGGTATGACGACAATAGTTTACGCATATTGGACGTGGGTAAAATAAGGAAAACCGTTTGCACAAACGCTATGCACGTATATAAACGACGTGTATGTTCATGTTATGAATACGGTGTAGTTGTTTCGTCGAAAACAGGTACCTAATTAGTAATTAATATGATGACGTTTCACAGACATTTTTTCACAGGAGTTTATCATACATTGTGTAACTATCTTATGTCGATCTAAGCGTGGTTTTTTAATGAATAAGGATCAATAATAATATGGAATTTCAAAAAACGAAAAAATACAAAATATTACAAAATGTGTATGCATACTGTTGTCCAACAAAAAAATTACCTTTATTTTCTTGACCTGCTGACTAGTAAAAAACTATATCGTGTGGGTGATATTTTAATTTATTGGAAACGGTTTAGAACAAAATCCGAACACAGTTCATTTACAATTTAGACACTAAAGACCAAACAGTCATACCATTATATCGTTATATCTACGCTTCTACGTTGTTTAATATTCAACGATAATGAAATGGCGTAAAGTCGATGAGGATATATTCAATACGGTTACAAAAGTCATTGAACACGTCATAATTTCGACTATAATAAACGACCACGTGGAGGAAAAACTAAACGAAATTAACGACAATATGAAGGGAGATGTGACCGTAGACGAACATAGTGTGCTAATGGGTTTGGTTTATATGCCGGAAGATTTTCAAACTCCTTTTTTCGCGATGTGCCGCCATCTGTGACTCCACTACCGGGCGACTTTTCGAACATCGGAGCGGTCGGTAAGACGAAAATGTGCCGGCGTCAGCTGCATACGATAATATAGACGACGACGAGGCCAAGGACGTCGTAGTGCAAGACGACTTTGCGAAGGACATCGTGGTGGAAGACGATGTAGCGAAGAATGTCGGCCAAGGGTCAAGAAGTCAGGAACACGTTTGGATAATTGGTTGGTAGGCTTGACCCTGGAGCAAGACAAGCAGAACTCGTGTAACTTTATGCCGACGACGAGCCACGGGGTTTGTGGCGTCGGCGTGGAGAGGCATAAAGATGATCGGACGTGTACTTCTGTGCGGTTGCTACCGAAGAGAATATCGTCTGCAATTCTCCTTGTGATCCCACTTAGACCGAAGGCGTCAGAAGACAGGTAGGCGACGACGAGATGGGAGATTAAAGTGATACATGATGGTGTACTTTTGGGATGTTTGGCGGTTAGTCGCCGATGAAGGTTCTCCGGGCATCGGCGAAGGCCTCAGTCGCAAGCGGAGCGACGGACAACCACGACGGTGGAAGAAGCTGTGGTAGCGGTACCGGCGCCTCGAAGACTGCTACAGTAACGCTGCACGAAAACGACTAGTTACGGCAGCGACTTGAGACCGTAGTGCACGGTGGGTGAGTGGAGGCGCTATAAGAGGTGTAAGAACGAGCAGGACGTCAGTAGCGCCAGGCCTTTGGAAACGATACGTTTCACGGTACGCGACTACGGTTTAACATTTTTCGCATTTATTAGGAACATTTATGAATTTTTTTTTTTTATTATATGTTTTCATTTTTGTTAATTTTATAATATTTTTATATGCACATTTATTTTTGTGATTTGTATACAATTTATTATAATATTATTAATATAATTTATATTTACAATTATGTATGTATTAAACAATACAATCATTATGTTTAAACACAATACAAATAATATGTTGTTTTTTATTATTTTTATTAACGAGTATATTTTTATTTTTTATTTATTTCAACAGTGTAATGGGCCCCTCTTAACACTCTCATGTCGGTCCTATGAAGTTTTCACAATAAATTAATTAAGAATATAATTATTTTGTTACATATCAAACCTGAAGAACACATATATTGAGGTTTTTGGATAAATGAAAATATAAGTTTACCGAACCAGTGACTCTTAATGAAATAATAGAGGTATATATATATTTAAAAACAAGAAATTTTGCTAGTCATAATAATATTTTGCAATAATTAATAAATATTTAAATACTATACTTTAAGTATAATACTACATTTTAGATTCATTGAAGGTATAACTATGGCCTATAACAGGGGTTTCTAAACTACGACCCACGGGCCGCATCCTGCCAGTGAACAAATATTTACCGGCCCGCCAAATGACGGTAAATAATCTAAAAATATGTATGTAACTTTGCTCAAAATATAATTTCTGAACATAAAATTCAATTATAACATCGTTTTTTTGACCTTGACGTCAAATCTGAAGAAATCGGTATTTTTCAAAATCCGTTTAGTTGTGATGTTGAGAAGTTGCCTAGCACTATCTACAAATGGAAACGATTAATTTGCAATGTAATGATGCATTAAGAATCAAATATAGCGAAGAGACTTTGGTTGATTTTTATAAATTTCTCCCAGATACTCAATATCTAAATTTAAAATAATTTACAATTAAATATATATCTATATTTGTTACTACTTATTTGTGCGAACAAACCTTTTCTAAATTGAAATACGTTAAATCGAAATATAGATCAGCCATGTTTGACAAATATTTGGAATCAATTTTAAAAATTGGATCAAGTAATCCAGAACCTGAATTTGATAAAATATTGGCAAAAAAACATCAACTGCATGCTTTTCATTAATAAATATATATTATTAAAATAAAGTATATTTAAATAGGCATATTATAAGAATTATTTTTTAAATATTTAAAATTATATATATTTATAAAAAATTAAAAATTATATGTGTTCATACATTTTGGCCCGTTAAGAGCTTTTTTTATTTTATGTAGCCCTTGAATAAAAATGTTTGGAGACCCCTGGTCTATAATATTTAAGATTATAGAATAATGATCTGATATTCAAGGGCACATTTGACTTGAGTCCACAGGGTAGGTGAAATTAACTTTTCTTTTATGCACAACTAAATATTTTCAACTACAAAATAATTGAGAAATATTAAAAAATTACAACAAAATTACAAAATTACAAAATTAAATTACAACTGTGGCTTAAAATTTTAAAACTTGTCACTGTTAAGAATATTTTATGTACATAAAGACAGTTAAATAATTAACAGTAAATTAAGCACTACATTATTTTATTTAAAAAAATATATCATAACAACTTACAGCGAATAGTTTATATAATTTATATAAATTATAAGGTTTAAAGTTAAATTAAAGTTAAGTTTGATTTTAAGGTTGCTATAGACAACAGAAATTAAATTAAAAAAAAAATATTCGATTTTTCATGAATCAAAACAAAATTTATGTGTGAGCCATCCAGTAGCATTACCTTAGAGGTAGAAAAAAATAAACTAAAAATACTCTTTGAGCCTTAAGGGGTCTATTGGTATAACTTTTATTGAAATCGGTTTAGTAGCTTCTGAGATTGGCCGTTAGTTATAACACGTTTCACACTTATATACATATATTATAATTATAAAGGCACGTACAATATTATTACATACCTAATATTTAATATTTTAGTATATACCTTTTTTTATAATAAAATATTAACACGAGTTACCGTATCTCAACAATATTAAAATAAAGTTAATACTAAACATTGCAAAGAAACAAAGGAAAATAGATTAAACCTAATAAGCTCATATAATTAAACATTTTAGAGCTAATATGTAGAACAGTTTTTATTATAATTAAATTCTTTGAAGAGATAGTGTGAGTAATAGAACTGTAGATTAGTATGGAATATTATGTAAAAAATTCGAGACCAAGAGAGGAAATTTGAAATTTTGTCTAATGAAGAAGCAGAGTAAAGGATAGATCGATTAGCATAATATTATACAGGAGTCGCTTGTGGACCAATCACAAAACGAATATTATCCTTATATAAAGACATAAAGTTATGACCCTACACAGAGGAAGTATTGTCGATTATGTTCAAAAACCTAAGTACAACAACACGTCATGTAACAATTAATAAGACGAGTTAAAAATACAATATATTATAATATTATGATCTTGCCGCGTTCACGCAGTGCTGTACATGGTTTACGCTTTGAGTCACAATCCTTAATAATCCTGCCCTAAGAGCGGTGCCGTTGGGTCCGGTAGATCTTTGTCAGGGTCGTTCTGATTAACCCCTCGCACACTACGGTGTCCAAAAACTCCGCGTCAGGAAACTTCGACGGTCCGCTGCCACCCGTGAAGAGTTTGCCCGAAGTTTTGACTAACCGTGAAATGGTTCTTCCCCCTCCGGAAAGTTTTAGCGGTAGGCCGCTCAAAGTCGTCACTTCGTCCTTGGCTTCCCTCCCCCTCACGCGGCGCACGAGCCATTGGATTGGTGAGGAGATGTAAAGGACTGGTCGTCATTGTAAATCGCCGGAATTAATTTAAACGTGTGCGCTCGTCTCCTTCTCCACCTGATACCCCAGGAATACTGATACAGACGATCTGCACGCACGTACAGGTGTGTGTGTGTATATATATATATATATATATATATATATATACTGATATTATAATATTGTCGTTGTCGATCCGTGGCGCAAACCAAATCGATGCCCACCGAACGCGGACGATTCACGAAATTCTACCTCGGCGCAAACTATAATATCGCGTCTCGTCGTACGTGCAGCATCCTGTATACACATGGGCTGTAAGTTATTTCCGCGCACGTTCACTCGGACCTATATGCTTTACCGCCACGCGAAACTTTGCCCGGTCAAAGCCGAAACCCGAACGGTCGACTGTTTGAGCACACACACATCTGGTCTCTACCGACCCGGTAAATGCGGCGTCGATTTGCGGCGGGGCCGCTTTGACTTTCAACACACAATGCGTATATATATATATATATTCTATAAATACTTATAAATATGTATGTTATCGACAGTGACCTGCAGGTAGGAAACCGCACGCGAGTTTTATGGTTGTCGTCAAAGGACGCGTTTTATCGCGTCGCAGTGTATATATTATTATATTATTATCGATGATGATTACGCGCGTTTGCCGAGGATACGACGTTCTGTAGATCCGTTTCTTTTTTTTTAATAACTTATACAGTGTATTCATTATTTCGTGCATCGGCCACTCGTTCTTATATATTTTCTACAGCTCAATACAATCTATATATATATATATATATATATATATATATATATATATAATCTTATTTGATATATTATTATTATTTTTTCATTGATCTCAAAACCACATCCTAACCTAACCTGGTCATTAATTATAGTTGAGGTATTTACAATACCTGATTTACAAATATACTTATATAAATAGTATTATATTAAAATTAAAGACTAAGGTGACATTATTTATGAAGTTAATTCTAAGAGCTAGTGATATGTTTTACGTCTTTTTTTTCAATTGATCTGTGCAGGTTTGGTGTCTTTAAGAAGACGATTATCTGGACGTTGTTCTAAATGTCTGGTCCTAGTGCAGTGTCAAAGATCGCATCTAATCCGAAACATTGTCGATTTCGTTCGTGTTTGAAGCATTTCGGTTATAATATGTTTGACAGTATGTTATTATTACTCCAGTGAGTAGTGAAATATTTTAAAATACATCAAACAAAAACAACATCATTTTTCTACTTTAAAGACTCAATATATCATAATAATAGATTATATTACTGTAAAAATCTTATTTAAATCTACAACATTTCCCGTGTGATTGTCAAACAAACCAAATATTTGATGCACACCACAGAGTCCGTTTGATATACGCTGGCGTATATTTCATTGAACTCAGATGTTTGCTATCTGATGTCTTACTTGACCTATCCTAATTTTATATTTGAATAAATTTAAATGATGACATATAACTTATTTCACATTAAGAACGCAATGTTTTTTAATACGTGTTATTATATATTCCCCAACAACGAAGATTACAATCATTAATCCATAATATAATATTCGTTCATTGTGTCATCGTACCTTCGCCCAAATATTATGTGACAATTTCACGGTTGACAACACTAAAATGCATCCAAAATTGGCCATTTGAGTGCACCACACTGCAGCTGCTATGCAAGTTGGATTCATCAGGAAATAACGCTGTTGAACAAAGTGCATAATCAATGTGCTTGACCGGTGCTCTACTACAGTCATACGTAATTGCATCTGGCGTTTACGCTGGAACGATTCAATGGTACAGTACATAAATCATACTACGGATCGTGGATATTTAGTGAGCAACAATAATTATAAATGGGAATACTGATTAATCAACGCAATTTTTATCAAAACAATACTTAAAATGCATGTAAAAAAATAAAATAAAATGCACAGTAAGCAATTTAGATTAAAACTATTAAGTAATCAAATCGATCATATTGCGGTAAGATTGTTTTTTTCGGTATATTTTATAATTATATTCCACCACTATAATTAATATCCATAGTCATTTAGTATCAAATGACCTCCTAGTTGGCCCCAAATTGAATTTTACCCTGTTAAATATTGTAATGAGAAACAAATTTGGGAAACTGGCCTGTATTGATTATGAACGATGCATCACATTATAATAATATACTAACCTAGGTGTTGTAGTTAAGTATAGTCTTGTAAATGATAACCGATGGTATTTGGGATACCCACTTTCTTTATCCTACTTTTATTATTTATTAGGGCCTGTATATTATTACATTTTGTACTATCATGCAATTATCTGATTTAATTATTTCGGGTAATAAGTTTAGATTGTACATTAGTTATTTATGAAAATATATATATTTTTAACATAGACTTTATAATATTATTTATATACTTAGAAAACATAATTGTTCTATATATTCAAGGTAATATATGGTTATAATTGAGTTAAAATGTGTCATATTTATTGTTGTTATTATGATATTTAATTATCAAGTTTTGTGGAATTATAATATGTGAATGTCTTTATATTATTATTTCGAGTATAATTCGTTGCGCTGTACCAAATGTTGTGTGTATGAGATCTTTCGAGACGCGGATAAAGTGTGTGTAACTTTTGGAAATATTAATAATAGCGAGACGATAATACTTATTAAAAGATTATGAAATGTGGCTTAGGTTTTTAATTAAATAACATAGAAACTGTGTTAATAATTAAAATTACAATTACAGGTTCTGAGTTTTGGATAATCGATGGATTAAAATTCAATAAAATTTAGACTTCAATGACAATTTTTTCTTCTTCGGGTAAGCTTCGGATAGGTAACATTTTAATGTAAATAATATATTCTGGTAATATTTAAAACATGATATAATATAAGACTTAGGTACAGAAATACACTTAAATATTGTACATAAACATTATATAATATAATAAAATCATAATTCATGACTCATAGTGTAATGGTTTTATTATAAATAAAGTACCTATGCATTTATATATATATTTAAAAAACATATAATCAAAACATTTCAAAAGATTTATATGAACTTTAAGTATTTTCTTCTACGATAAAGTTTAGTATCTGAAATTTAGTGCTTGCTGTAATAACAAATATAATATTTAGATAAATTATAATATTTACTAAAAATAAATATGCATGACGTTATAATATACTATCCTTTCGTTGAGCGTTTCAACAATTTTATTTGTAGGCAGTTTATACTTTTTTTGTGAAAAATATTTTTTTTTCCGTACACAGATGATATCAAAATAAAGATTTGAATCGAAAATTAGTAAAATTAAATGTTTGAAAATGTTCAACTCTACAACTTGATTAGTATAATTGTTTACTATTATATGTCATTATAAACAATAAAACAATAAAAACTTATAAACAATTTATAAACATATAACTTACAAACTTAGCTTATTCCTGAGATATGGAACTAACAATTTAAAATTCATAGTAATTATTCACTCACAGAATGTAATGTCGACATCATAGTTTTATTCTGCCATAATAATATTCTCGAACAAATATAATCGTTATAAAACGACTCTATTCTAAATAATATATATTTATAAAAAACGTTTAGATAAAATAATTGTTTCATAAAAGTGAAATGATTTTGAAATGAATATTACCTTTGATTAATCTTTAAAGTATGTATTTTTTAGTTAACAATTGAAATACAAAATAAAAAGTTACGATTTAATATTTGATGCTATTAAATATTGGTGATATATTATTTAAAAATCAAAATGTGGATATGAGTGTAAATTACACAATAGTAAGTCTTTAAAAAGACGTAAATACCTATTGAACTATTGAAATTTGAAAATATAATAGACATTATATAATTTTCGGATCTGGATGATTATTTCCATTCAGAACCGGTATGAGGGTAAGGCAACTTAGGCAATCGTCTAGGGCACCATTCTCAGAGGGGCGTCGAAATCAGTTTAAAATTTTTTACACATTTTTGTCAGTAAAATTATTTTTGAAAATATAAAATACTTATAATTTAGTACTAAAATATTGATAATTATGATTATTTTGTTTAGCCATAGATTAAAATAATATAAATTCATTTTAAGTGTATTATTTACTATGATTTAGCAAAGAATGTTTATCGCATATTATGTTGCTTTATCAATAAAAAAATTCCCGAATATTTGTTATCGTTTAATCGGGATCACTTCGCTCCGTCGCGCGTCACTGTCGACTGTGTCACTGTCACTTATTAGCTTATTCTTTGACTTAATAAATGGTGCTAATATTTTAAAGAGTGTTTTAGAGTATGTTAAGAAATATAGAGATCAATTAAATCAGGTTTTGATAGAAGCAAAAGTAATAGCAGATGAATTATGTGTAGATTCTGAAATAAGAGTAGTTCACAGGCTTATAAAAAAAAAAAAAACTGACTATGAGAGTTCAGATGTTGGCGATCATAGAACTGCAGTCGAAAAATTTAAACATGAATTTTTTTACACATTAATGGACGTTGTTACTACTTCACTAACAGATCGATTTGAACTTTTAAAGAACCACGTTGACTTATGGGATTTTTTGTATGATTTAAAAAAAGCACCTAGAAATGAAAAGGAATTATTAAAACATTGTATGGATCTATATAATCACCTTAAGAATGGATCTGACTCTGATATCGATGGTATTGAATTTTGCACAGAGATTCAGAACATTAAGCAATTGTTGATTTCTTGTTTGGATATATAGTAACTTCACCTATAAATATTCTTCAATACATTTTTGACTTTGAACTCCGAGACATATTTCCAAATCTTTAGATTGCTTTAAGACTATTATTGACATTACCAGTGACAGTAGATAGTGGTGAACGGAGTTTCTCCAAATTAAAAGTTATAAAACATACTTGTGATCTACTATGGCTAATGAACGTTTAGTCTCATTATCGATTTTATCAATAGAAAACAAAATAGCTGCAGAAATAGATTTTTCTGCAGTTATAAAGAGTTTTGCTAAAAGAAAATCGAGAAAAGTGTTGATCGTATGACAAATTTAAATTATTATTTTATATTTGTTATGATTTTACTATGTTCACTTGTATATTCCATCTAAATTTATTTTGTTAAATAGACAACAACAAACAATGTATAAATTGAGCGTAATATATAATTTTTTTTTTTGTAATTTATTGTTTTTCTTATTGTATGAAAAAGGTACCAGTTGGCATTTTGGCCTGGGGCATCATTTAGCCTTGCGCCGGCCCTGTTTTCATTACATTTAATGAGTATTTTAAGTCATTTTAATATAATATTATATTTTAAACGGTTTTCATTTTAAATAGTCTTTTTCTTGTTTCAGCCAGATTATGAATTATCCACAACTATACAAGTATGGCATACCGTTTTCTATCATGTACCTATACATGTTCCATATAAATATTTTCTATATATATATATATATATATATATATGTGCATTAACTTTGACCGTACAAAGAACGAAATGTAATCAATTGTGAACGGTAATCCAATTTGTTACACGAAAATACCGATTGAACTACCGATAATAACTTCACTGACACATTTGTTTCCGGTTGGTCAGCGCACAAGTTAAATATATAGATACACACACACACACACACACAAACACATATAGTAGATGGGTAGAGGATGATTTCATTATCGAGAATACTCGATACTATTTTTAACATTTTAATTCAATTAGCCTTGTCCAGTTAATGTTTTAACGCGTTTCCGTAGTAATTTTTTATCGAAATAGGATACGCAATAAAAAAAAAAAAAAACTATAAATTGATTATCAATAAAATCATTAACATATTAACGTCTGATCAAATAATTTTTTTAAAGTAAAATTAAGTTGCCGGCATTAATAAAATAATATCAAGGTAGTAATCATACATATTATTATTCTATCAACTATTCTTCAAAGTTCAATATTTTAAAAATATGTAATTTTCATTCGATCGTCATCGGAAATCTCAAAGCAAGTGTGGATTTCCAAAGTGAGTTTACTGTATAGAATAACTTTCAATATAATATTATATTATTATAGAAACACATAAAATACCATTACGTACTGAATTAGTTTCGTTTTAACTAAACGTCTAGGATAAAACCACACACAAAAATATAATTGTATTTTACGCATCGAAGACTTAAAAATTAAATGTTGTGAATGAAAATTGTCACTGTGTAATAAAAATGGAAAAAAAATATGGAAATAATTAAAACATATATTATAGGATTCGTTATCGATGACAACGATTGTTGTGCATAAATGCATCGCAAGATGGAACGTTTTTCTAAGTATCGCTCCGATCGAGATTGACGTTAGATCTTGTGATAAGTTTTCCGACGCTCAGACAGTTATTGTTATATACATCATAGTTTTGTTTTTAATGAACAGCGAGAGAAACATATCTTATTATACACACGTGTCGCCTGCTTTTAGCCGTTTATCTTGAACTCAAATCACAGCTAATAACAACGATAATTTATAATAATAAATTGTATTACTATTATTATAGAATCGTATTCGTCGAGTGTTGCGCTGGTAGGCATACGGCCGGGGCCTGTGATTTTATTATTATTTTGTACGCATTCGGTGCTTGAGTAATAAATTGGTAGATTAAAAATCATAGTGTTGTACGATATCTTAATTATAAATTTATATCAGTAAATCAACTTGTGATCGAGATGACCATTTGACGATATTGTCTGTCCGTCACAGCGAGGTTCGTTTGTCGTAAACGTAGGTGATTCACATATGCCATATTGTCACATTGCGGTATAATATATTTTATGACAGATTCCTACATCAGTATTTATATACCTTCGCCACACTTTATACAGACACTATACGTTTTGAAGATAAAATGATAGAATAATTACGTGAATCTGAAAACGCTTAAAAAAACACAAATAATCTTTGTACATTTATTGCATAAATAAATAAGACAAACAATTAATCGTTTTCCAAAAAAAAAAAATATATCTAGCGATTATTTTAATTTAAATTTTAGATTAAAAAATACATTTTTAGTAAACAAAACTCAATTATATAAGTGTAGGAAATCGATGAAATTAGAAAAAAATGATTACTTAACTTTCTTTCCTGCATTCCAATGTTTAAATATGATTGCACGGCGCATGAGATATGCATTTTAAGTACACGTCTTGCTAGTCGTGGTCAGGTTTTAGTTTTTTTAGTAACAAACTAGGGGAAAACAAAGCGAATCAAACTTTAAAGTAAAAATATTGTCTAGTATTATCTCGTATTTTAAAATTATCAATACAAGCCTATGATATACCTTGGAATTTATACAATATTCTTATATTTATGTTAGATAAAAATCTAATTCATTCTAATATTAAAGCCAATAACCCTAAATTGGATTTACTGAACACAAATTGTTTATGCTGTTAATTCTTAAGACGAATACATTACAATATGTAGGTTCGGCGTCTTCTAAAACAAATTATGTAAACCAGATTTGAGGTTCGCCAATCCAATGTACGTTGGAACTTATCCAAAATATATATTGTAGAATGATATATTATCAAATATATAAATGCATAATAAACGTATAGGATAATGATTGTATAAGATAAATTATTACAATCAATGCGTAAAAAATAACTCTGATTTGTCATATTTTTTTTAGGTTAAAGTATATGTGTAACAACTGAAACCTGATAAAATTAGAGACCTAAATTTATTTTGGATAAGCTGTAATTACGCTCACTCTGAAATCCGATCTCCCATCACTCTTATAAAATAATATATATCATTTCCGTTACATTATAGTGCAAAGTCTAACTGAGCGAGATGAGAAAAATAATTAGTCACACTAAAGTTTTGTAAAATATTTTGTTAAGTTGAATGCATATTTTATTTATATTGGATTTAAGAACAAAAAAATTTTTTTTGGTAAAATTTTTAAGCACTAACATTCATGTTAGCCTATGATGATCAATATTATGTAATAAAGATGATTAAATATTTTTGAAAATTATCTACTGCAAAAAACTCGAATCATTATATTGTTAAAACTTTAATTCGAGTTCTAGTTTGAATATTCTAGTCTAAAATTTCAACTAAGCATTTTCTCTTTGAAATACAAGCAAATGAAGGGCTTAGTTGTTCGATATTTAAACAATTTTTACATTATCGTATTTAATAATATTATAGTTAAATATCTATTACATTGACAAAAAAAATTAAGAAATATTTTATTCAGTCTTTCTTAAATATTTTCACTTAAGTTTTATATATTTTTTTAAATATTAAAAGAACTATAGCTTCAAACAATTTTTTTATATTAAAAATCTTTTTTTTTATTTGTTTTTTTTTTTGTCTAGGTAATGTGAACATGTTACATTTTTAAGTAACAGGATTACTTGTCATTGCAGCTTTGGATGAAAACTTTAAAATTACAATATTAAAATAAATAATTAAAACTTAACATTTTCGTAGTTTGCCTTTATTGCAACTGTTTTCATTTAATTTAATGCAACATTTGTATGAATTCACTAGTTATGAACAGTTTATTACATAGTTCAAGCAAAAAGTGTTAAAATAATGTGTTAAAAACAATGATTAATTAAAATAATGGCGTATTCATATGCTGTAAACAATATAGTATGCATTCATATACTATATACGCTTTTAATGAATTTTAATATCATGTAAATATTATAATTAACTTATCTTTACTGAAAGTATTTAAATTCATTAAATACCATAAAAATTGAAAAAAAAATGTATTTCTATATTTTGTAGAATTTTTCCAAAAATTACTTCTAAAACTTGTATAATATTCAACTTTGTCAGATGGAGTTTTCATAAAAGACAGCGTACCAAATGGACATTTATGATTTATCATATAGTGACATCAAAAGTAAAAATAAATGTATTGTTACACGAAATACCAACGATGTCTGCTGCATGCATATAACCATTATGTTGGATACCTTGATTGCATAAAAATGTATTATAAAACTCGAAAACTTAGATCCTCGGGGCCTTTTAGTAAGTTTGGGAATATGGAGAAAATGTTTTTGCTACTTAATTGGAATCTTTGTGATTACAATTTTGCTCATACTACGAGGGTGGAATTTTAACACTTTAATTTTATTGTTCACATTGTAGACAACCAGAGACAGGATTAAATTTGTTCACATGATGATGGGCGTCAACTTGTTTAAGCATAAAAGCGGTGAAGGGCACAATATAAACTTTGAAAGCCTCTAGCGCGTACACGTTTTAAACTTTCTACATTGTTTGTTTAATATTAAAATAGCATTATGTGATAATGAAAAAAAAAATAGAAGAAAATTATTTGATTATTCACACGTAGTTTTAGTAGCATATCTGTCTATTTACTGACAATATTTTATGCGGGCGACTATATATGCACAAGACACAAGTTGCATAGAAAAAATATAATACATACGCAGTTCATTATATAATTATTTCTACTATCATAGTTCATACAATTTAAATGTATTTGAGTAATCAATCATTCCTCAACTCTACAATAAGCCATGATCAACTAGCGTTGAATGTAAAAAATAATTTTTTTCCTTAAAAAATGGCACTGTCGGTTTTCAATGTAATGCATAATAAAATAAAATAATATGTAAAATAAGTATTTTAAATTAAACATTTTCAAGGCAATATTGTTCGTGGCATCTAGTCATTAATAATAATAATTTACGATTTGAACATTATTAGGCGAGTAATTAACTTAGTTACATAGAATTTACAATATAATTTCTATTTATGGTTGGAAAGCAATAAGCGGTACACAATATTATCGGCCAGTGGATCTCAATAAATGCCAAAAAAAAAAAAAAAAAAAAATCAAAACAAACAAACAGACATACATACAAACCACACCATAATGTATAAATATTATTGAATAGGAGAAAATACATGGTGGAAATTGTTGAAAAATATGTCTACGGTTGACCTAATTTGTCAAAACATAGAAGTACTTCCAACGATAACGAAAACGTGAATGTTGATTTTATATTACACCGTTACAATATTCAATTGATAAATAAATTCAACTCTCATTACTCACGTGACAATAAATTATTGTCTCATCCAATCTCATACGCAGCATTAAGTCTCAGAATAGAACAATACAGGACGAACACATTCACGTGCATCGTTCCCATGGGGATAATTTGGAAAAACCTATCGGGGCGCAGATACAACGAACCGGGAAGTGGTTCGTAAGTCATGAATACTAATTTTCGAACGTCAAAAAGTTTGTAAATGATTTGTCACCTGCTAGCTCTACATACCATACCAAAGTCGTCTCGTGCGAAAGGACCACGGTGGTGGTGGAGAGAATCAATCGTACAGGAAATAAAATTTCTGGATGGTAGTGTTATTTTACATAGATATTGTATATATATATAACCTTCAAAACGTTTTCCTGAAAAATGTCTAAGAATATCAAAACATTATAAATTATAATTTCTTATAACATTAGTTGTAACAGAGAATTGCAGTAACTGTATAGCTATTATAATATTATATTATTATGTCATAAATAATTTTTGGTCAGAATAACACGCGTCACGTGATAATAACATAATAATACAACAATAAAGATAATGCAATAACGTAATAGGGACTCACGAATTTAACCACTTTGTTATTAAGAACTTAACATGTTTTACAAATTACTATTAGAATATCACCAATTATTTCACCTTGGTAAAGTATAAAATATGTTATTATGTAATTATTTGGGATAGGCGGTTGACCGAAGGATCGACGATCGAATAGTATTTAATATGGATAAGCATTTCTGGTTGAAAAATCTACGACATGCACAATTCACACATTCAAGGATTCTTTTAAAGGAAGTTTTTGCAATTCCTGAATATTTATCAAAAAGTACGGTTTTTAAAATAGATACACGTGGCATATCTATTCGCAAAGACCAAAACAATATTTGCACATGAAAGTCAACAACAGGGCATTGGCCAAATTGTGGGACCTTTAGTCAAGGAAAATAGGAAAAGAAACATCACTTGTTAGGTTATTCGCTAGTTATTATGCAGTGCAACATATTCAGATGTACTTGCCGTAGACGTTGAGTCATAAGCACCTTCAGGTCACACGACTGGTATAATTAAAATTATAATTTGTGTTCTCATTTCATAAACATTTCACCATACAATTATAATATAATATTGGACTGCTGGCAGAGCCACGCGCAACAATCGTATCGGTGATATATGATATATATTTGTACAATATAGACTTAACATAACACGATATTGCAGATGATTTGAATAGATAGAGGTGTATGATTTGAATAGATAGAGGTGTTGAGTAAAATATGTGTAAAAATTTTAAAGCGATGTAAGTACACGCTGTTCCCAAATAATAAGTCGATATAATTGTCTAAGATGCAAGCTTGTTAAATAGATAAAGGGTGTGAAAGTATGAAAAACGGCACATCATGACAGTTAACAAATGTATCTATTCATCCATTCAATACAATTTTTATATACCCTCTATTATTGACTTAGTTTAAGCGAATGTCGATTAATAATATTCTCATTATTATTATGGCAATGTGTCATATTTACAGTGTAACGACAAAAGGCATCGTTATAACAGATTTTTCAAAATATCCTGTCCAAAGAATATATTTTACATTTGCCCATTTTCTACTACGAACATCGGACTACGGACAATTACTATTATAATAATAGTAAAATATAATATGCATACTTCATGGTTGTCCGTCACACGAAATATCTGAATTCTATTATATGGGCTATGCCATTCCAACTTAATATTTAAAAATAATCTAAACTCGCAGACATACCGTTAAGTGCGTATGTACACGTTGCGTAATCAAATGTAGTACGTCATTATCGTATGAATATCGACAATATTATGATTTCAGAGTTGTCATACAACCGATATAATACACAGAAGAAAAGCTGGCCGTATTATATAGACCGCTGATCACCTATGGAGGAAGAAGACTGGTCGCTTGTACTTGACGTTTGATATCTGCGCCAGGGACTCGGAGCACAAACTATATTTGTCACTTTTGACCTTTCTCGTCAACGTAACCCCTAACGTCGTAGCGAAGAGATTGGCCAGCTGTTGCCTATAAAAATAATTTTTAAAGCTGTTTATTTATCATACGTATATATTTAAATCCATCCCTAATATAGTACCTGCCTAGGTATATTTTTATAAAATATTATACTTTAAATATACGCGTTTATACGTAAAATATTTCATAGTTATAATCCTGCATATATAATAATATGTAACTTTATAAAGTATAGTTTCCCGGCGGCGAAACGCGATATTTGCCTGGCAGCCGTTGATTAATGACGGCAGCGGCTGAGGCTCCCGAAAAGGCAAAGTGACAATTATTATTTACAAAGGGTGCCGAGGCGGCCGCGGAGACTAATGGAAAACGGTCGACGGTGAAAAGGGGCAAAATACTATGACGCGTAATGACCGACTGCGCGTCGCAAGAGCGAATCCGACCCCTCACGTAAACGTACACGCGACTACAACTGTTGTAGAGCTACGTGAGGGACTACTGTTATCATCCCTATACTTATATTGTATACATTTACGGGGTGATTTTTTAAAAATGCTCACACTATATTTATGTTTAAATTATGCATGTTTTGATTTTTTGAATTCTTAAGTGTAGTCAATGGAGATAATTTCGAATATTTAGATTTTTTACAATATTTATGGAGTATTCTGCAGAAAATGTTTTAATGCAAAATATAAATCAGATGATTTTTCTGAAAATGTTAATGGCAAAACACAAAATTGTAATCAAAATATAAAAGAAATGTTTCTGAGTTATTCTAGTTCAATCCCAAAGGATAATAATCTATTAAAAGGATATTATTAGTTTTGCTTTAAAAATGTTTGCGAACAATATTAATCAATAAACATTTTGTAATATTAAAAAGTTGTCTGAGTATATTTGATTAAATAGAAAAATGATCAACAAATATTTTATATCGTATACTTAATTATAATTACTGAGCTCGTATCTATTAACAAAGTATTTAATAGACCTTTATTCTTAGTATATGAAGTGAAATAACTCAGAAATTTTTCGTTAAAATTTCGATTACAATACATCAATATTTTCAAAAAAATCATAAAATTAACAATTTGCATTAAAATAAGGAGGTTTTCAAAAAGAAAAACCAAAGTTGGTATCGCCGCAAGATACTCCTTAAATGTTATGAAGAGTCTAAGCATCCATTTGAAAATATCAACTTTATATACATTTAACAATTCCAGAAATCAAAATTTGAAAATATTAAGCATAATAGTTACAACATAAAAATTAAGCGAGTATAATTAAAAAATCACACTATATATAAAAAATATAGGTGATTACTAATATTTTATTTATGATTATTTTTCATATTTCCCTTCCCTCTTCCTATAATTATTAAAAAAGATTCGATTACAAAAAAAAAAAAAACTAACAATTTTTACACAAATTGATAAATCCCAAACCATGAAACAGAACCTCTTAAATTGTACGAATAAAACATTTTTAACATAATCATATTCATAACCACCTAATGAAATACAAATTCGATAAACAATTTTTAAAGAAATTAATTAATTAATGGTTTAATTTATTATAGTTTATTGAATAAAAATAATTTTGTAAAAACTAAATTTTTTTAAATATTTAAATTTAGTTGTCAAAAAAAAACAAAAAAAAAAAGAATTTTAATAATTTATATATTTAGGATAACATTTTACATTTTATAATTTTTTTAGTCTTCAGCATCACAACCTTATTGACAAAAGCAAAATATGTACATATTTTTCCAAAAATACCATATTGAAAGTGATCACAGAACTTTTTATTTCAATCTATTTAGATATAATTTAAATGATTTTTATAAAAGTTAAATCTTGTAAAAGTGCGTTGCTTACAATACCTGACGAGGTTACAAACAATTTTTTCAATATTAAGATATATGATAAAATGCAAATACTTTTCTTTTTAAAATATCTTTATTTGATGTTAAAATAAATTGGTTATAAAATTAATAAAATTAATATATATTCAAGCTAATAACTTTAACCATCCATCGGGCTAGATACAAGATTTGTAGATTCAATTCGACACTGGGTATTTTAAAATAAATACTATTAGGAATTTATATGATAACCTCGGTAATCGAGTGACTTTCTAAAAGTCGATCCTTAAAAAATGTAATGATATCATCATTTATTACAATATATATCATTAAACGTACATTATAATACTATTTAAGTATACCAGAATTAAACTTTTTAGTATCGATTCTTTTCCAGATTTTTCGAAATCTGAAGTAATGATCAATAGAATTTTGTTTATAATATAATGGGGGAGGGGAGGTGTAGATAAGTATACAATGTTGGGTTACAATAATAATTGATCTAGCAAAATACAAGCTTCATTTATCTTTCATTTATTATTGAAATATATATATATATATGGTAACAGTCACTGTTGTATAGTATGTCAACTAACAATTTAATAGAAAAATAACAATCGACCATCTATAATAATGACACTAACTAATTAATTCGACAACGTGTTATCAATCAAATGTATAGTGTACAATATTGAAGATAATAATTTAAAAATAATTTCAATTATTACATATTACACTACTCAACGGGTCATGAAAATACATGTTATATTATCAGTACACGGATATTGAACACTTTTTTTTTAAATGTATCCTTTTAGCATTTTAAATTTATATATTTGGAAAAGTTTAAAAGATATTAAAAAAAAAAAAAAATGTACCGATGAAAAATTATTGTGTATTTAGTTTTAAATAAATAATGTTTTTACAAATTGTTTATAAAATATTTTTTCTCGAACCATGATTGATTATATTAAGCAAATTGATGATTTAGAACAGTTATCCGCTTTAACATTTCAGGGCTTTTGTGGCAAGGGTTAAAAATAATCGATTTGTCCAAAACTTTTTCTGTATTTTTTTAATAAAACCATTATTTTTTGTGAGAAAACAATTTTAAAATTTAAAAAATAAATTTATTAAAATACCATACAATCATACTAATAAGCATATATAAACCTGTAATTGTATATGCATTTATATAGAACATAAAAATATTTTAATTTTTATTCAAAACGATTAAACTTGGCGTACTTGATTCTCACAGAAATCGACTGCCGTCGCTGAAGAATGAAAATTGTATTGCAGTTGTAGTTCATCTTAGCACACAGTAGTTAATTGTAATACATAGGAAGCTATTGCATTCTGACGTCTTTTCTTTTAAGTAGAATATTTTAATGATCAATATAATGATTATATGCATTCAACATAATATACAGGTTCGATTTTTTCAAAATCCAGAGATGTGAGAGATGGACGTATAAAAAATTTAAATTAAAATGTTTTTTTGTCGAGATTGAAATATAACCTTGCTGTCCAAAACTTATAATCTTAATTTAAAATTTAGAATTAACAATTATTTTATTCACTTTTTGTCATTTATTGATTAACAGCAAAAAAAAACCTAATTTGATTTCCTCACCATTCTTTTGTGTAAACATACAATTGATTTAACCCAAAAAATTCCAGAAATATTTATATTTTGTTGTTTTATACTAAAAAATTGAATGACTGTAAATTACTTTTAAAATAAATCATCGGTGTTCAAATAAATAGGGGTTAAGTTATCGTCCAAGAAAACAAAATTAATCATAAAAAAGTGGCCTCTGATCGACATTTTAAAAGTATAGATTATAATATTCAAACCACAATGATTAAAAAAAAAATAATAATAACTTTTACCTATTTGTTAATATATTGTACTACAAAAATAAAATATTATTTTTTAATTCGAACTATAGAATTAAAAATAAAAATATTATATTCTTAAAAAAAATACATAGCCAGAGTTTAATATTGATGAGCGGAGTGGAGTGGTACACGGGTACCACGCAAAACGTTAGTCCACTTCTCCCCTCATTAAGACTTTAATTACCTATATCTAATAAACAACTTGTACAAAATTAGATTTTTATAGATCGAAATACTCGGAATAATATTTTGGTTCGGAATATACGATCGAGAGTGTATGTCGTCGTTCAAAAGAGGAGAAAAACTTTAGAAAAACGTATTACGATAAAATAGAGTGAAGAAAACTGTTAAAAACATTATAACGATAAAATGAAAAAATAAGGTGAAAAATATCTATTTTTTCCACAAAACATGTCTTTTATTTTTTGTAACGGCTGGAAGTTTCATATGAAAATATTTTCAAAAAAATAAAAAAAACGTAAGTGTTCTCTTGGAAACACGTATAATGTTATGGCGTAAAGTGTATTGGGTAAAATGTGTGGATCTCGCCATATATGCGCACGTATAATAATATTATTATGTAACGCTCCCGTGTGCGGTGCACGCGTGTATCGTATTATGCTTGTTCGAGTGGTCGGCCCGCGCCGAACTACGGACGGCGGCGCCAATAATTCTGGTGCACGCGACCGTCATCGCCGTAAAGGCCGACGCAGCGCGCGTATTGCGTATTCGCGGGACGGAGTCGCCGCCATCGCCTAACGAGCCGAGTGCGGCGACGGTTCGGCGTCCGTGTACCTACCGTGCACGGGATAGGTATAGCAGGCAACACAGTATAATCGAATTTGCGCGCCGAAATCAGAGCAACAACGGCGGTGAATTTGCTTTGGGTTCGTTTTTCCTCGCTCTCTCTCTCTCTCTCTCTCTCTCTCTTCCGGTTCGCCGCAATGCGCTCGCGATACGCGTTTTGAGCGTGTGAACACTAACGTGATGCCGGACATTAGTTTATCGTGTACGTTTATTATTATTATTATTATTATATCGTGTCTGAGCCGGGTGATTCCGTACGAGAGGTAAAAGCGTAAGCGACGAGGGGTCGACATCCAGTCAATTTGCGGAAAAAAATATTGGTGTTCTTTTCCCATAATACTATGCAAATTGTTATCGGTTAACTTTTCTCGCAATGAATTATCGCACCGATATCCACTATAACAAAAAATACATTGATTAGAATTTTTTTTTTTTATTTCGAGTTAAATTAACATCAATATACTCGAATTTGTTGGATTTAAAACTGTTTTGATTTACAGTGCATTAAGTATTGATTTAATATTATTAACTATTTTAATTATAAAATTATATTATGAAGACATATTGTTCATACTTTTCTTTCAATTACTGTTATTCTGAAATCACCTAGCTTGGAGCGAAAACGCATTTCATAAACACCGTACAATATTGTTTGATAAACTATACAATTTATTTTAAAAGTATTTGTATTATGTAATGTTTATAATATTTGTATATGAATAAAACTAATTTAAAAAGTTCCTTTTTCAACAATTATTTTAATAATACATACAAAAAAGTCACATGTTATTGTTTTGTTTTTATTACTATTCGTTTTACTTAGAGTTACAAAACAATTGTATACACAATATTATATTATTTAATTGAATTATATAATTTCTAAATTGTTTTATTTTATTGCAACAAGTTTTATATCTGATATTTTTAAACGTATAATGACCGCACGTTTTAGCAAAAAACAAAATTGTTTCAAAACTTCGGTTTGTTTATATATCTAAATGATCAATAATAATTAATTTTAAAATGTAAGTCTACAATAGGCACTATGATGATTTGAATGTATGTGAATATAAATATGTTATAATATACCATGGAATATTTAATGATTAATAATACTATATTCATTTTAATTATCTTAACGTTATTTTAAATATTATTTTTAATAATAAGAAGAACTAGTGTATATTTATATAATCGTTTAGATATTACTTAAATTTTAATTATTAAGTTAATTTTGCTGTATATTACACTACAATGAAAGTTTAGCTACGATATTGCCTATACAAGACCCCGTATTACATTTTTTTTTTTATAATATATTATAATTTATAATTATTATTACATGAAAATATGTTTTATCATTAAATCAATCATTTTTATTTCAATATTTTTAGATACTTTATTTTACCGATTAACAAATAAAATATTATAAAAAACAATGCACTTATATAATAAGCTTCCATATAATATAATTATGTTGTTTTTAGAGTGAAGTTTAAGTCTAAATATTTCTATGTCACCCGAACAATCAATGTATCGTTAACTTATATATTATTATACGCTATGAAAGATACACACAGCAAAATTTCTTTATAGCATAATATAATAATAATATAAGTATATTTATATATTATAATATGATATAAAATACCCATTATTGGTCGTAGCCATTTTGTTTAAACATGGTTTTGTGTATATGTATATAAAAACAATTCTATTAACATTTTTAAATTAATTATTTACAATATCTTATCTAAATAGTTTTTTTTTTCTTTTTATCAGGTGTAACTAAGCTTTAAATTAAAATGGATGAGGAGTTTTGGAAAATTATCTTAAGACAAAAATGTGTAATATTGATAAAACAAAATTTGATAAGAATAGTGTTTAAATCATAATTAAGAAATTTGGAAATGGTCTACTCTATTAATGTTAATCATTTTATAGCTAGTTTAGTACGTGTCGGAGAAATCTTCATCAAAATGTTTATGTTATTATACAAAAATCCATAAGCATAATGCTAAAAATATTTTATTCACAATTTCCTTGATTCTTTCCACTAAACTATTCACTAAAACATTTCGCACTGATTACTGTATATAGATGTGCTTATCATGTGAAAATCTCGAACAAACGTCATCATAAGGTAAAATGATAAAATTAATTTTTAATGATACAACACACAATAAATTACTTACGTATAACATACCAAATATAACCTGTGCTTATACTTAGTATATACTTATAAAGTAAAAAATAAATATTATAGTATAAATTAATTTCGATTGTGTGACTAAATGATAATTTTCACTATATCCATCATCAACTATAGCTAATTACCAATTGCAGATTATATTATGTAGGGTTAGTGGGCTAAGCGTGCCATTTCAAATAATCTACAAATAGATAGGTACGTCTAGAATAATAACAATATGTCAACATTGAATACGTAAACATTATAGTAAACATAAATTCGCATATAATTGTTCATATAACTACAGCACTATATGAAAAAACAAATGGCAATTTAATTTTGATTACACTTTTCGGTTTTTGTTATCAACATTCATTTTTCAATAACTATTTCTTTAAGTTATTTAAATAAACTGCTTATTCCCAGTAATTTTAATTTTATTTTAACATTAATTAAACAGTTTATGTGTATATGTGTACTTTGTGTTTTATTGTACATTTTATCAAACAATTTAATTAAATAGCTGTAAAATTAAATATTACAATATCCACGTAGAACAATATATTATTTGAGAGAAGTGCGTTGCATTATTATTATTATAACATTTGAAAAATAATAAATAACTATCATGATTAATACTAATAAATAAAAAAAATCACAGAAATAAATCAAACAAAATTTTATCGTACAAAACTATTAAAAGAATTTAACAGAATTTAGATAAAAATTTAAAAAAATCAATTTGTTCATCATTATCGATTAATATCATTTTATTTATAGGAGCAGTTAATGCATATATTTTTTTTTTTTTTGTAATTATTTAGATAGTAAAGATTGATGATCTGGTTCTAAATTGATGTAGATGTGATGAATTGTGAGTTACGAGACTGTGTGAAAGTTATAATTTTGCATTTATCGAAATTTAATGGTAATTTATTAATATCACACAAATTAGATAAAGTACTTAAATCATCTTGTAATAAAGGTGTATCATTAGTGTTTTTTTATAAGACGGAAAATTTCATATCATTGGCGAATTAATTTTCTTGAATTTAACAAATTTAAATTATTTATAAATAATAGAAATAGAATTGGAGTAAAACCAAATAGCATATATAAATAATATCCCAGAAAAATTATAACACATCAAAGAACCATAGATAGTGTATTTATAGGCAAATGCATTTTCACATAATATCATCACGAACGTAATAATAATTAAAATATATTGATTTTATCGAATAATAAATTAAAATAGTGAACTCTTTGTTGAGGCTGATAAGTCCACGATATTTTAATTTCCTCTGCACACCACTTCGCCACGCAATTAAATATGGGCCATCTACACGCGCAATATCTACACATTATCTCTCCCAATTATTTAGTATTATATTATACATTTTGTATAATTATTATTGTTACATCATTTTTAGTAGTAATGTTTAACTCGTCGAACACAGCGAAACTGCATATTTTGTATTTTATATTCCCCTTTGAGTGACTTTAATTTATTATTATTATCATCGGAGACGCGAATTGTCGCTGTATTTTTAACATTATATTCTACGTGTAGTCGCATACACAAATTTCTATAATGTGAATTTATCTTTTTCTGTTTTTAATTATTGTAGTGTATGTGAGTTATCCTTATTATAAAGAGTGATTTTTTATGCATGCTCACCCCCATTTTTCTCTTAAATAGTACATTTATTCAAATTCTGATTTTTTAAAAATGTTTTTCTTTATACCAGAAAATCATGTTTTTAAATACCTAGTATGTTTTTACTACTCAAGGAGTGTCTTGCGGCGATACAAACTTCTATTTTTCTTAAATACTTTCTTATACGAGAAGGAAATCATATAAATAGTGCTTAGTACAAGTTGTCATTTCCTAATAATATCAGTCAATGATACACATTGCACTATAAAATTACATATTTAGAAAAAATAGGTAAATTATTTAAATATAATTTAAAGAAACAGTCAGTTTAATTTTTTTTTATATATTATTGGCGCCCTTACTAAGTGGTGTATAATGATTTTTAAATGAGTTATTTAAAATACAATGGTGTTTTTTTAGGTTGACAACAACTTTATTACATTTAAGATTGACAACAACTTTCAAGACTTTCAAAAAAATAAATCACGCCGGGACGCATTTTCGTCATACCTATGTAAACGTTCGATAGACACACACACAGACTGTATTCGCGATCATAATATTTTTATATCAATTATTGATTCTAGAACATTCGACGGAAAAAACCAAATCGTTATCGAATCGATAATCACTTAAATCCGATAAGTGCTCCGCCGAACATTCCAGAATAAATGCTAACAATATATTTTAATTTATGTAATTTAAAAATTAAATTCATCATACATAATTAGCATATTACCCTAATAAATAATCAATCCTTAAGTAATTTTTTTTACATTTTTTTCTTATCAATTTGAATAATCGACGTCATGTTTTTTGATTAAATACCTCCCATACGACTCATAAAGCACAACAATTGACACATATTCACCGGGTACAAGAGTTGTGTGGGGCCGGCTTTAAATTTAATAATATATATAAGTTCAACCAAAGTAATCCAATCTCCATTCAGTTGTTTACTATATTTATGTTTTTTTTAAAAAATAATTATTTTAGATTCTGAGCAGAGCAAGGAATATATTGATTTTACAATGATGTGTGTGTTTTTTTTCTTTTTTTGTGTCTGTCACCACTTTTAAGGGCAGTAAAAGTGCTCCGATTTTCTTCATCAGCGTCTTTTCCGGTTAGAAAGTGTATCTAGTTAGCACTTTTTTTTTGGGGGGGGGAGTCAAAAGTAAAAAAATTCTCCGACATTTTCAAATGCGTCGGAAAAAAAAAACAAAAAAATTAAGGGAAAAACGGAAATTTTTATGCAAAGCCAATTTTTGACAAAATTGATTTTTTTTTTTGATGTAACACTAAAAGTAATCACAATAGATAGATGAAATGTTCATAAAATGTTTATATATGCAATTTCTACACACAATAAAATTTTTAATATATTTTGACTTTTTTTAAACTATTTATAAGCAAAATTTTCGGTTTCTTTTTATTTTTTTTTTCATAATTGCCGATAATTTTTTTTTTCAATCGGTCAAAAATGATGATTTTAGGTTTTTCGTAAGTAGTTTATAGTGTAACCAAAAAATCAAAAAAAAAAAATTTTTTATACACATTTTAAGTTCAAATTTGGACGAAATTAGATACTATTTAAATAAAAGATGACAATGCTAGTTATTTTGTTGTAATTTAAAAACATTTTTTGTGGATGCTTGAAATTTTATACACTCAATTAAATTTTCAAATGCAATGTTTTCTGCAAAAATTAATTCAATCTACTGTATTATTAATAGTAAAATTAATTGTTTTAATAGAAATAATATCATAAAATACATTTAGTTATGTAGGTTGACAGACCGTCTTTGCTCCGAATCGTTTTTCGTATATAATGATTTATATCATTAAATTCGAATTTAACACATCCATGAAAGTGATCCATTCGACACAGTATGTACAACAGAGCGGTACTCACTTGCTGAACTTTTTTTTTTTGAAATGCAGAATTATAATGTATTATTAAACATTAAATTTTAATATTATTAATTATTTTATAGTTATTGATAATGATTATTATTACGTCTTATATATTATTCAACATATTTTACATATTTTAACATAAAAATGCTGTGGTGTCAATATTCCTATCAGTGGATGTCAAATGTTCTAGATTTAGCTTAATAGACATAATAGATTTTTTTTTTTTATATTTTATATTTTAAATTAAGAGTCGGAAAGTAATGCCTAATAAACTACGGAAATAATTACGATTCTTAGGCAATGATACTATTCACGTTCGTTATTAGGAATTGTTAGAAATAATGTTTTAAAAATCCAAAAATCACAATTTGAATAAATTATGAAATATAATCAAAGTGCATATATATGTGAACTATGTTAAATAAAAATATAGGAAAAATAAATTTTCTTTGATTTTTAGTTGTTTCACAATATATTGATAATATCGGGAAATTTACAGAAACAGAAATCAAACATTTTTTTTTTAATATTAGCAGAAACGGGCATTTAAAATTTAGGTAAAAATGGATCCTTGCTAAGTGTTTTTAAGTACAAAACGGAACTGGAAATTATAAACATTTAGGTGTGCGATAATATGTTGTTTATTTAGATATACGAAATAATAAATCAACAAGCTGCCATTATGATAATACGTAACTATCACCAGCAAATAGGATAATATCGTGGTTTTATAAATACATTTACAATTGTTTTTTAGAAATTACTGGTGATCGAAGTTAATATAATTTACGATATCATTCCGTTTGAATATCTCCGAAATAAGTACCTGGAACATACTTTTTCACAGCCTCAACGTTATTATACATATGCTAAGAGACCTCCCCCTCCCTGAATTCGCCTAAACGTTTTAGTTGAAAATTACGGATACTTCGGTGGCAGTACTTTATACCACATTTTGGACCGCAAGCCGCAACTGTGACTGTTTGAAAATCAAACTGTTCTTCGGTGGTTCGAATCAATTATATTATAATAATATGCTTTTCGCGGGACGATTTGTGTACATTTGCAAGTGCACAATTCAAACTGATTTTACGGCAAAAGCCACTAAGAAACTTGCATATGGTCTACGAGAAGACTTCAAACAGATTATTATTGGATTTAGTGTTTGCTTAAAATTCGATATTTATTTAGGTCTGGAACCCGGATCAATAAGGTCAATATTTAAGTACAACTGTAATAAGTATAAAATAATAGATTCCGGAGGTACTAACGAATAACAAGTCCGAATTAACCTTCGCCCCGATTTACTTTAACAATATATTGAAATCTACAGACTGTCTGCCAGTATACAATACAAACTTTAAACACAATAGATATTAAAACATTTAACATGACCTTTAGTGTTCATCTTGGGACTGCTACCATTCATCGTTAACAAATGGATTTACCTACAATTTAAATATTCATCGAGCTGATTGTTAAATTAATTTAAACGTAGTATGGTGCATAATAATGTTATTTACTTATACAAATGTAAAATGCAATTTAATTGTGTCCTACTAATTATTTTTGTTATTTTATTTACACTCTATAGTTTATCTGGTATAAATAGTAAAATACTGGTATGAATGGTATTCAGATTACAAAATTAATTTCAGCGACAAATGCCTATAATATTAGATGAATAATGAGGCAACGTATCTGCTAATTAATAACTATTTATATGTTTAATATGAGATCGTATACAATATTATTAGTTACAAAATTATATATCATCCGAAAAATAATATATTATTATAATAAAAGTAAAGCATATGATTCTTTAATGATGAAAATTATCTTCAGAAAATTTGACGTGATAAAACTTATAAAATTAAAAAGCGCTGTGCGCAAGGCAGTATAAAGGTAAGCGGTAAATATAGGTAGGGCGATATTTCTTCAGTGGTAGCAGTTAAAATAAATTCATATTTATTTAATTTATACTATAGAACCATACCATCGGGGTCACTACACTGAATGACTTTGATAATAGTATGCGTGGCAAAGACTCAAAAGAAGATAAATTACAACAAACCGTAGAAACAGAATATTTACGAAATTTAAAATTTTAAGAAATGAAATAAGTGGGATCTCATTTGTAAAAATGATGTTACCTTATTTAAAAAAAACGAAAATAAAGAAGTGTGTGTGTGTGTGTGTGTGTGTGTGTGTGTGACAAAAAACGAATATTT
Organism: Pentalonia nigronervosa; assembly: GCA_014851325.1. Taxonomy (NCBI): domain Eukaryota; kingdom Metazoa; phylum Arthropoda; class Insecta; order Hemiptera; family Aphididae; genus Pentalonia; species Pentalonia nigronervosa. The sequence continues at coordinate 114,822 of JACXSJ010000696.1, read as the reverse complement.
TTTGTTTGTATAAGATAGCCATCGATTATAAAAAATAAAATAGGCTGTTATTATAATTGTATATCATTTTAGACCTGTACTTTATGATTAGTCAAAACAAGCAAGCACACTGAGCTACTTAACACCGGTTATATTATAATTTATAAGATACAAGTGTACACTTAAAATGTAGTTTATATTTAACGGACTTTAAGACATGGTAAATCCAACAGCATTATTTAATTTGTTGAGACAACGCCGTGCAGGATCAGCTGGTTTAATATTAGAATTTATAATCAATCATTTTATAATATATCAATGATCTGAGCCATACTCTAGCTAAAGTATTTATTTATTCGCGGTCTGTGGTTATATTAAATATTGGATACACGAATAATTACTAATATACCTAAACGAAGTATATATTAATAGTATATGTTTAATATATAAGGATAATGAAAATTTGTCATCTGTTCAACACATCACCACCGTAAAAGAGGTAACTTACGTAATATAATATAAATGGTGTATATTTTAATAAAGTTATTTAATATAGATTAGTATAAAAATTATATAATATAAGTCATACTGTAGTCAATGGATGATACGTGAAATGCACTACCTACCTATAATATGTTTAATACGAATATGTACGAAACATGTAGAACTGTATTTATAATATCATCTGTGATTGTATTGAGAATTTAAATTTTAAAAATTGCAATTGTATAGTTTTATTTATTTTAGATCCTAAGCAGACCAATGAATTTATTGATTTTATAATGATTAATGATGTATATTTTTTGTTTGTTTATATAAATGAAAAGTAGTAAAAACAAAATGCTTTGATTTTTAACTTTGAGGGTGGTTTTTGATATTGAATCTAGTTGGTAATTTTAAGATGTAAAAAGTAAAAAATTTTCAATACTTTTCAAATTCGTCGGGAAAAAGAAAAAAAGGAATACGGGAATTATTTCGAATAACTAGTTATTGATAAAATCGATATTGTTTTTTTGGTGTAACTCAAAAAACGAATAACTTAAAATTTTCATCTAATGTTTATATCATTTTTATACAGTATAATGTTTTCAAAAGATTTTAAAGATTATTTTTGAGTTATTTATAGTAATTTTAAATTTTAAATCTTTTTCATTTTTACTCTAAAAATTTCAGCAACAATTTTTTATTGTGTCAAAAAGTTTGACAACTTGATACAAGATTCTTGTTATGTTTTCAAAAATTCAAAAATGTTAAAGATACATTTGTATGATTTATTTTTATATGCATTTAAAACTTAAAACAATGTTCGTAAAAATCATGAATATTTCCAAGTATTTTTTTAGTTAATAATTTATAAAATATTCAATTTTAGTGCTAAGGCTTGAAAATGTATTATGAGGTTACTTGTTAGCAGATCATATTAGAAATACCTAAAATCTAAAACTATTAGATTTAGAGAACAACACTTACCAATTTTTTTTTTTATTAATTATTAAAATTAAAGCTTATCTTGGGCAGCGGTGGTCGTCTGGAATAGTATCGGATGTATTAATTATATAGAAATAGATCGTCAGTAACAAATCAGCGACAACATATCTAATGCTGATGGTTAAGACCAGCATAGCATTATAGTATTATAAACACATGATATCATGTGTTTATATTTTTGCTCATATTTGTTTAGCTCTTTTGCTTTCGCAAAATATGTTGGTCCACTCTTCGGCTTTCGCTCTCTGAGCATAGAATTATAATATTGGTTTTCTATCATCGAAAACGCCTCTCCGGTGAATATAGTTTAAATAATACGATATTTAATTTATATAAACACAATACTATGCTTCAACTACATCACGCACCTGTTAGTATGCTTGTGATATTATTATAGCGTTCAACGGTTTTAGGTACATTTAGATACTTGTATGTACTTGTTGTTTTGACAAATAAAATAACCATCTGCATTGAAAGGGCTAGGAGGTATTCGTGGTTTTCAGATAGTTTTAACGCCATAATAATAATATTATAAACGTACTGTTATGTTTTATAATAATATGATGGCGCTGTCTTTTATACGAGTACAAGACAAACTCCGGTATACCGATAGCGATATTATATTATATTATATTATATTATAGTCGCATTATATTGTGATGTATTTTACGGTATACCTATAATATTATATGGTTTAAGTGATTAATCAACTCTTTCGACAACGACGACTACGATGTACCGACGCATGCACTCGTACGTGATAAACGCGGCTGCGTTAATTAATTTCAAACTTCTTTAATCCCCGGGCGCCGAAGATCGGTCCCGTGCCTCATCACACCCATCGGCTAAGGCAATTAGATTTACCGTAGATATATGTACAGATAATAGACTTACGTGTCTCCCATGCGGCGGCCATTGAGCATTCATTGTAGTATAATATCACACGAATCGTATAGATCGGTGTACTTTTTATAACGCAGTGGTTAAGATGTTAGTTTTGGGGAATCTCGACACGTATTATTAAAAAAATAGAAAAAACGTAAAATCGAATTATTTGCATAACGAAAACTACTCGAGTTGCGACAAGAATTATTGAAAAACGTGTCAATACATCTCACACATGTGTTGATTGCTATTTACTTTGGACGTAATACGTAATATTGTATTAATTCTGTATTCCTGAGAATACTTTCGACATATTGATGTTTACTTTTGACTTAAATACTCGCGTTTATTACATCTTACTCATAATATATTATCCTGTCTCACGCACCTACATAGCTTTGAAGTAATTTTTCTCAAGTTTTAGTTTTGTATTGATTTATGCTGTGAGTAGTCATATAACCTATTAAAAAAAATAATATAGCATATATTTTCATATTTTAGTAAATTTCAGTTGTCACTTTTAGTATTAAAATAGTATCAACAACAAAAAAAAAAACTAGCACTATACCACACGATTATGGTATATTGTTATATTTTAAATCATAACATATCAAATATTATTTTTTATAATGTTTACCAAAAATCCTCAATGTTGGTGTTATACAATTATATTTACCACGTTACCATTGCACGTTCGACTCAAAACTTAATACTCTCAACTGTTCGCCACAAAATTATTATTAATTACGTGTTATTATAGTACAATGCAATAGGTTATATTTTATGTTATTGCTATACCTAATGTTATATTTAAATAAATGAACAATAATATTATGATGACTCAAATAAAAGACAGAATAATTTAAAACAAATACGACTTAACTAAAAACATACACCACTTATACTGGCCTCAATTAATGACTCAGGAACATTCCAACGGGAAGCCACTAAACATCAGATAAGATAATATAAAACTTGGAATAGATAATAATAAAAATCTATTTTTAAATAAGTAGTTGTTAATAATTATAATAATTATAGTTAACACGTATAAAGATAAGTTCATTAATGTTATAACTAGTTACTTAATTATAAATTGTTTAGTTTGTTTTAAATTATTTTAATACATCATAAATTTATAAACTAATAATAATAATTATAAAATAAAAATTCTTCATTTTTTTTATTATAATACTTAATCAAAACAGTTTTCTTGTATATTTGTAACACGTTTTCACGAATTTGACTGCATTATATGGTCATGTTTTGATACTGCTTAGTGCGTACAAATCAGGGCTTTACTTAAGTTACAATTATTATAACATAATAATAACTACTCGTTCAAAGTTCAATTGTTATAGACAAAACTTTAGAGTATAAAATTAAAAATATTGTTGTCTTATAAAAAGTAGAAAATACAAGTTAAAAAATAATAAAAATACTTAAAAAACAAAAAAAAATTAAAACTTTGAAATAATGATTGGGTTAGGGCACGTAAATAGATCACTTTGTACATAAATTATAATACCACAAGTTGAAACAATAGTATGAAATAATAATATTGTCGGTACCGTGTAAAAAAAATATCTAATGTTTGAAAACAGTGTAGCTAGACAAAAAAATTTAAATCACGTACACCTATCAGCCTCGATGGCTAGACGCATAAAATACTACGCCCCTAATACTACACATCTCAACCGTACAAGAGTAGGGATTACTTCCTAGCAACCCTAAAGACCAGACGACTCGGACGAGCCACCATCAAAGACTGTGTCTCTGTCTGTGATTTCTAGACATCCCCGACTCAAATAAAATGGTAATTATAACTAATACACACTCTTTCTGTACGTTTATATTTTTCTGGCATGCAAGGCATTTTTTATATTCCAGTGATTCGAACGAACGTTAAAAAAAACTCATAATATTATATAGTTCGATTTAATGTGTTCTACCTTTGACAGGTCACTGAATGTTGTTCGTGTTAAAAACTTATCATATTATTCTATAAAAAAAAAAAAAAAAAAAAAAAAAAAAATAGAAAAAAAAGCGAATAAAAAAAAAACAAATTAAAACCATGGTTTTTTTTTTCGTTACTTTATATTTTTTATTTAGAGAATTTATCGCTTTTACGTCCATTTATAGTATTAACGTTATATCGTTTTACGTTTATATTGACCGACAAATGGAAATATATTTTATAAATCTCAGTTAATATCAATATAAAAATCTCCGCGGTGGCGTTCTATTTGTTTTTTTTTTTTTCATTTTTCCAATCCTCCGTTTATATGCGACTATAGTGTATATATTTTTATATGATAATAATATATTCGCAGCCACCACCGATGCCGTCGCCGATTTGACAGGGAATCGTTAGTGGTAATTCGGTTTGGCGACGAGACACGCACACCCATAATTTAAAAAAAAAAAAAAAAAAGGTAAATAAACGAAAGAGAAAATCTCAAGCGTGACGCCGCCGCCGTGCCGTAGACACTTTTTTCGACGTGACAGGCCCGTTAAATTAACGTCCCGCGAGCGCTATGTGCAACGGCGACAGTGGCGGCAGGAGAGAATTCGGTAATGGGACATGACAAGGCGTTCAGCTGCGCTAACGAGATACACGCTGTGGGTGTGTGTGTGTGTGGGTGTGTATGTATATGTGGGTGCATGGGTGTGTGTGAGGGGAGTATGGAGCGCCACGTTACGCGTACACCGTGAGCATTACAAAACAGTTTCGATATTAAATAAAAATCACTATGTATAATATATATATATATATATATATATATGTATGTGATACGTGTGCTGAACGCGCGCAATTGGAGTATATGAGTGTATATAATATATATATATAGGTATAGGATGAGCGCAAGATGGAGTGAAGGACGTGGGTTAGAGGGTCGTCGTCACGGTGGGAAGAATCCGACGGGATTAAATGAAATATCAGTGGCATTACGACGTGCATTTTTTCCCCTCGAAAACCGCCATCGCCGCCGGCGAATATACTTGTACACTATATTACGCTCGCACATATAAATACATTTGTATGTATGTATGCATGTATGTATATATATATATGTGTGTCGAAATTAAAAAAAAAAGCTGACCCAGCTGACCTACCAACTAGTGTTTGAACTGTAATATGTACATATAGTGCTTAGTGTGTGGAGTACCGACTCAATAGCGGTACAATGGTAATAGCCTATAGGCTATATTCGATTCTGTGGATGGTATAGATACCTTTCTATATGTTTTACGATATAACCTTTCCTTTTTTGCCAACCGTTTCTTTTCGCTCAAACATTTGAGCCTCAGAAATTATAAATATAATATTAATACAAATTACAAATAATATTACAATAAAATATTTCTTTTAGATTTACCCATCTTTAGCTTGTGTTGAAGGCAGGGAAATTTATTACTGTGACTACTTAATCGACACTTAAATCTCAGAATATAATTTATAATTTATTCCAATCGAGTAGTAATTTAGATAACTAGATTACATCGGAATAAATGACGACCAATAACGCTTGTGAATCTTTTCAATATAACGAAGAAATTAGCATAACATCCAACAATATACTATAGAATAGAGATTAATCGGTATAACTTTATTAAATTAGTGACATTAACGAATTATTCTACCTAATATAATAATTTTAATTATAACATCAACTAATAATAATTTATTATTTATAGTTTTTATGAATTAAAAATGTTTCTTGTTTGCAATATTTTTAAATTACACAGACACAAAAACTTTTTGAAGAGCAATAAAAGACGTCTTCCCAAAGTACTCTCTGGAATTATGGCTTTATAAAACTGATTCACACAAATAAATAATTTACTGTAAGTATTTCTCAGTCTTTATGACAAAAATGTGGGCAAAATGGGCTAGAATTTTGTTGGGCAAAATGAGAAAGCAGTATTAAAATATTTGGGCAAAAGAGAAAGGCCATTTTAGGGAAAAAAAAATCCCGTACACGCTATCTACTAGCCGTGACCTTATGTATACAGCAGTTTCCTATCACACTATAATATTATCACGATAACAATGCATATGTTTAGTTCTATCGGTACAATATTTTACGACGTTGTACCTACTGCGGGTATATAATACTATAGATAAATTGTTTTAGAAAATCCGAGAATTGTAAAACGGTGTATATAGTTTTTTTGTTTCCGACCAAAGTACAAATAAAATAATAACGGTGAATATGATCAGTTTTCGTGTGATCGACGACAGAATCACAAGAAATATTTGCTATGTACCTGGCGATACATAACTTTTATGACTATCAACAATGACCTCGAGGGTAAGGGGGAACGATAATGTAATATCATGCTGGGCATATTAGTTATAATATTACAATAATAAATGAACTAACAGCATCCGTTGAGTTATCGCCACTCGACGACAAAGTGTGGGCAGTCGGCATTTCCGAAATAAAATAATATAA
>JACXSJ010000696.1:90904-107910 GCA_014851325.1 Pentalonia nigronervosa | reverse complement strand
TCTAAATTATAATAAATTAATCGTCAGAATATTAAACAGTTTTTACAATTATTTCAACACCGCGACTTCAAAGCTCCTTTTCGTCCATTCACGACTCCTCGTCCTCTGTGAGGTCCATATCATATTATTATTATTATTGATAACATAATGAAAGTGGGCACGCAGGGAAAAATTTTATATTCCATTTAAGCCGGAAGACAACGATTTTGCGAGGAGTTAATATTTAATATCATTGTTTTCGCGATCCGCGTTCGCGTGCTTGCAACAATCGATATACGAAACCTACTGGGGCGGTGTAATTAAAGCGCAATGGAGGTATTATATATATATATATATATATATATATATATATATATATATATATGTATGTATTATCCAACCACTCGAAACAGCATAATATTCCGATTGGATTATACGTGTATTATTATTTACATGCATATATAAATATATATATATATATATATGTATTATTATAACTGGCTGGAACGGTGGTAGGAGGGGGAGGACGTGTATCGTATACACAATAAAGTGGCGGTGGATATTAAAACAAAAGCGGAAACCCTTAAAATATGCTATACACACACACACACACACACACACATAATCGCGCGTACCCATGTATACACATCATATATTATGATAGTATGCGTGGGCGGCAAGGTACGAGATACAAAGCCACGCCGAACGACTCCACGCTAGGACCCCGGTCCCGTATGGTAAAACAACCACTAACTACGTGAAAAACGTCTCAATAGCGATATCCGACGAACACACATCTAAGGGTTCCCGCTGTTTGATCGTTTGAGAAGAATTCCGCGGCGTGCGCAATCCGTTTCGCGGAATACCGAGATTACGACCGTTCGCCACGATAATTAGTAAATATTTTCCAACTCTCCCTGTTAACTTGGCAAACTATTATGGACCGAACGCCAAGCGTAGATATTTACACGGCAAACAAGTAATCGCCGTGCAACAATCAAATGGTATCAATATATGAACAACAGTCTCTCGGTACTCCCGAATTCGCTTTCCAATCTTCGCCGCAGCCGTCTTCAAACCGCGATTACAATGGTAACTGCTGGAAACTGCGGTCTCTTCGAGACGCGCGTTTACCTGTGGAAATTGATGCGAATAAACAGAGGGGTTCTGTGCAATGAATTACAATAAATTACGCGGAGTGACCAGTCGTTTTATCTATGCAATAGGTGCAGGTTGTCCCATGAACTCCGCTGATTTTGAATCACCTACCTATTTATAATTTGTCTCAATGACGGAAATATAGTTTTTATCATTTTTTATATTACAATGATTAAATAATCAGACATATTTTGTTCCTATAGTGTTTGTTTTTTTTTTTTGTTCCGCGTTACTATGTATCTAGTCGTAGGTAACTTCACTACTAAGAAACATGAAGTGTTGATCATGAAAATTCGTGGTTTCCGGAAAAAGTGATTCCCATTTGAGGCGGTGCTCAGAAATAGCTTGCAAGGTCCTGCCACCTCACACAATCTATTTTTTTTTTCTATAGGGGTGTGTTTAAAGTCTATTTATTTAAAATTTGATTGGGTCGTTCAAATTTTAAAACCAGCGTAATTTATAAGACACTCTTTACAGATAATAACCAGTAAACAACAAATGCAAAAACTACGGTCAAGAAATTTTTAATGTGACTTGTTATCTAATTGGAGTGATAAATAATAACTAATATCAACTATTATTAAAAATCAATGTTGCTAAAATTAAAACAAAAATAACAGACAATTCAAAACCAGTAAAATTCATGGGTGACCCTATATGTTTAAAAAATGTACATACATAATTTTTACGACATATTATAATTCCATTAAAAACATATACATACGCTTGTTTATCTATCTTACAGTTAGAATTTTAATTTATTAACATTACAGTTACTTAACTTTAACCAATAAACGTTTAATTTGTAGATGATATGTTCGTATCAAGTGTTTTGATCGCGTCATTTGTAAGGATTGGCTGTGTTTTGTTTTATTAAAAAAAAAAAAACTACGTAGAATACTGTTAAAGGCAAATTTTATTATTATATTTTATACGTTTATAAATATTAGGATACAAGTTATAACGTGCAAATTATACTCTTGAAACTATAATTATCATTACAGTAATTAATTTATACATTTCAACATTATATATCATATCTGATTTGACCTTTTTTTTGTTTTGACAGGAATATTTTATTTATTATTGTTTGATGGATCTCCGTATACATTTATAATAATATAATTTCTATAAATAATTATTTGGTTATGACTAATGTGTCCAGTGTTTTTATATAATATTTTATTATTTTTATTGGTATTTAACCGGATTTTATTTTACTGCCCATATTTTAAAATATGTAGTTATAATTGTGTATATATAGCTCCACTTGTCCGTAGGCCATAAGCTCATAACCATCAAAACTAAACGAATAAACTTAGTCTTCGTTTTCGCATTGATGCGCAACTTTTATGACGCAATATAAAAATAAATACAATTATGAGTTTATAGTTAATATCGTTTGGCATAAATACAAGCATACATAATTTTTTTTTTTATATTTGACTTATTTCGCTGTTCTAAAAACGATAATAATACCTAATTAGAATACTATTGTTCAAAAGTGGATATTAAACGAATTCCTCAAATAATCTTTACCCATAAAAATAAATACAAATAATACAGTTTGTTCAATTCTGTTTGTATAACATTAACTGCTTAATATTGATTAGTTCAAATGTTTGAAATAAGTAAACTGTAACAAAAAAAAAAAAGAAAATTAAATTTAACATGATTATTTAATTTTAATTTTAATCTCAGTATTGTAGTAGTTTAATTTGACGACGTTTTAAGGACATTGTTTGACAACGGCTCTACTCAACCATAATTTAATTAGATTAATATTTTTGTAAACGATTGAAATGAAAAATCAATTGATTCGGCGCAGGGGTTACGGTTTTGTAAATAAATGTTTTCTCTGAACACTTTTATACTGTCAATATTATTAACAGCAAAACACGAACATTTTTCTCTCTTTTATTTTTCGATGCTTCAATGGATATAATATTTGGCCTTCAGTTCAGGTCACTGATTTTCCATTTCAATATTTTCACGAAGGCTGAAAATATTCTTTTTACAAAACGGCAACATGAAAACTTTAATGCATAAAATAGCTATAAACCACTGAATCAGCTGACCACGTCGTCTCTGTGATTACACCAAATAACAATAGTTGTATTTTACTTTTCAGAATTTTGAGGCAAATGTATTAGATATATTTTTATATTACCAACTTAGTATTTGGAAATCGGCAAATAAAATGAAAAACAAAATGCATTTATAAAGGTACATTGTTTAAATCAGTGGTTCCCAACCGGTGGAGAAATTCCTCCCAGAGTGGAATTTAGATACTACACTGGGGAATATAATAGTGACGATGAAATAATGATCCCGCAAATTATGGACTTCGTGAAAAAAACAATCTCAAATTTCATTAAATTAATTTTACCGATAATATTTAAAAAATTGTATTTAAAAATATAAAAATAATATTAAGTATTAATTATAAAGTTGATTTACATATATTTATTTTTAAAATAATGAAAAAAAAGAAATAAATCGTTTGTTGTAAATTATATATCATATAGTTATTTTAAAAAATTTATTTGTATGGCTCACTAAAAAAAAAGGTCGTATAAATTCAAATTTAATGAAGAGAGCATGAGATTTTTGAAAATTTACAAGGGGGCGTAGAATAAAAAAGGTTGGGAACCACTGGTTTAAATGTTTTCTTATATACATATATATGAACATTTATTAAAAAAGAATTAGCATCGAATTTGTTTTCTTTACTCTGAAAATGGAAATTCGGTCGTCAATATAATATAGTCCAAGGGACAGGGCTCAAATGCAAATTAAAAATTATCATTTTCAAGTGATAAATATGCTAAGTTCTCATTTTCATAAAATATAATAATTTATTTCCCCTGGTATTTTTTATCGGACATATTGCGTATTATTATTATATATATTTCAAAAGTAATTTCCAATCGTTTGGACGAGAACGGGGAACGTATAAAAAAAAAAAATGAAAAAAATATGCGATATTAAATTACACAGGCGTCGAGTGATATGCGGATTCCCATCGTCGACGCCGTGACCGGAACGAAAAATATTGAAGGGAAAAATAAAAATACTTTCGTCGGGCCACGTATATATCTAGGATAAATGGGCCTCAAACTGTACCGCGTATGAATGGGGTCGTATACTTTCTCCGAGTCGTCAGCTATAAAATGGGATAAAATCGCGGCGGTGACGTCGTCGGTGTCGTTCAACGTGCGCTCATTCGTTTTGTTTTTTTTCTCTTATTCGTTTGCGTCCCGTTCGTTAAATTCATTTACACCATAGGGGTTGAAAACGTCGAGTGTTTGTCGGGCCCCTCTGCAGACGTCTTCATTAAAAAAAAAAACCTTTTATTTTCCAGCGCGCATAATATATAGGATGTATACCTATATAATACCGTTTGCCATTGGCGATTTTTCCCTCGCGCGTACTTCACACACGCGTGTGTCTTCGTCCCCGTTTTATCGTCAGACGCGCACGTTTTCTCTCGTTTTCTTTTCCGTAAATTGCCGACCAAAGACCCGCCACCCCGACAATCCTGAAATCCAACCCGTCGGCCCCGGTATAGACGACTCTTTATTCCTAACCAAAATACTGCTGCAGGCAATGCGTCACCGAAAACAGGCGGCAGCCTTAAAGTAATACCGTATTAGAGCGTATTGAAGTATATTTTAAAAGTATGGTTTGCACGGCGACGATAGCCAACGACGGAAGTCACAGTGACAAAAATATGCAAAGACAAAAACGTTGTGTAATAATTAAATATTTTAAATTTCACGAATTAAGAAAATTGAAAAAAGTAAATAATTATTTTCGGAGTACTCAAAAATTATATCAACTTTTACTGTATAATATTTATGAACGGTCTTTTATAAAGAACGAAGGAAAAATATGCTATACGAGTTGAATTTAAATTATCACAGATTTAATATTTAAGTGCGGAAACTCGAAGATTAAATACACCCTACAAAAATCTTAATAACCCCGTATTACAATTAATATTTTTTTATTAGAGTATCTGCAGGAAACGTACGCAAAGTGCAAACTATTTAAAAAAAATGTAACTATCGTTTGTAAATTTTTACGCAAACTAATTCTTATAGATGTGATGCATAAATGAGTTATCTTTTAGATGAACGTGTGCAAAGTGGTTGTGGCACAGTCTGCTAAAGTGTATAATTATTATGCCGGTATTCGAGCCAAACACAATCGTCATATCGCAAAATATTAAAATATAATGTCAATCGTAATACTTTTTATCGGTTTTCTGAAAAATACAGCAGTTAAACTACTGGCGTATAATGCAAATCTCTAATTTTAACAAAACAAAATGCAGTCGACAAACAGGCCTCTGGTTTTATTTTGAAAAACACCATTCGTCCGTCGACCGAATGTTAGCACAACAATCCGTTGTTCGAATTTTTAATCGACACGTAAATGTATATTATTATAATACGAGAACAACACTATAATGTCATATATTTTGAAATATTATATTAGTCTTTTACAATACAAAATATTGTACGTGGTTATCAAACAGTTATTATAATAATGATAATATAACAGTTTAAAAAAAAATTGTTTTTCCTGTTTATTTCAAAAAAATATTGGAGTCTTATTTTTACACCTCCACCTTTTATGGCTGATTTTAAATATACAATATATATATTTATATTTATATTACAGATAAGAACATTTTTTTTTTTTTAGTAATTGTTTTTGATGGCATTTGACTTGGCTTGACTAAAGCATGGATTGAGTACAATGATCCAAATTTTCAAGTACTTACTTCACAATATATTTCAGTTGAATTTGCCAATGCAATTTTAGAATTATGTTTCATCTATATGATAAACATTTATTTACTTCAACTGCATACGTGGTGGCCAGTGAATGAAAATGTGGTTTATTGAAAGTTGGTATTTCAGTGAGATTCTCCGGCAATATTTTTATTATACTTGGACACTTATCATGTCCTTATAACATTTCCAAACATCCGACATAATTAATGTACTGTATAATATAGTTTTGTATACATGTGTGATGTGTACGTTATTAAAAAATTATTTTCAAATATTTTTCTTTTATTTCATTATTTGTTGTGTCATTTCCATGAGTTAAAAGTAATTCGTGTCATATATATTATGAAACGTATTTTATAAAAAGCGTACCAGTTGGCAGGCCGAGACAATAAAATCATGATCATCGAATTTACGAAAACGTATATGTGAATGATGTATTAATGTGAAATTCATTAGTGAATTATAATTTCGTAACTTAGGAAAATGTACAGGTATAAGAACATAATTTTAAAAATATTATAATATAATATTGTACAATGTAATGATAATTGTATAATTTTTACACTGGTTTTTTTTTTTGTGCCTTTTTTTCTTCGCACTTATTTGTTACTTGTTTTTTTTTTTCAATTGCTTTATTTTTCAACTTCACACTTGTAGCACGCATGTGATGAAATAAAATAGCAATGATATGTAACAATATACACTCACTTGGGTTCTTTATTTTCTTTCAGCCTTGTTCAGACTGTGAGTCAAAGGTCAAAACAATTTACCCCTATTTTTAGTTGTCTGAAAAAAGTAGAATTAAGTATAAATAGCAAGCAAAATAATAATTTATTTAATAACAGGCACTGCAACTAGTAAGTAGAAAGTCAATTAATAGAAACTGCACTGTTAAATAATATATTGTGTAAACTGTAAAGTGCTTTCTCAGCTAATATATTTGTATATATGTTTCTGTCGTACCCAGTTAACATAGGTTCGACCGAATTTAGTTTTGGGTTTAACCAATAACATATGCGAGTCATGGAATATTAAGTTCATAATATTTAATTTGTGGTCACTCAGCTCGACTTCTGACCTTTCGCCGAAGGAATACAAATGAGACCTACGAAGACATCGGTTTTTTAACATAATAAAATATATTATTTATTTATTTATTTATTTATTTTTTTTTTATTAATTTAAGCCCGACAACTATAGCCATTAGCTGATTATTGTAGGTATATAGTAGGTTTTTACTGTAGGGTGGAGGTACGATTGGTTAGAACACGTTTTTGTATATGTGGCAAGGATTGTGAAGATAAAAACCCGGGTGTGGTCACCCATCCGGGAGCTAGCAACACCAGCCGGTACCTACACTCGGAGCGTTTCTGCAGTTGAGATTACGACCGTGCCACACCGAGCCACAATATATTATTAATAATCGACTGAGCCCTAAATATCTTATGAATAGTGAAATGTTTTAGTAATACATATTTTTGAATGATTTAGTTTCCAGTATAAAAAAAAATGATTGATTAAAATACAAAACGTTACATCGTTGCTATGAAAAACTATTTCTAAGTAAACTCATCATCGATGATCAAATACATAAAAATAGCATACAAAGAGAAAAAATATATATTTAAATTAATTAGAAAATAAGAATTTAATGAAAATCGATGACAATATTTCTTAAGTTTTATTTGTATATTCAGTAGCATAATTGGAGTATGTCGTGATCACCAATCAGGCATCAGATGCAGCTTAAAATCACTCGTATTTTGTTATATTTTCTAGAATAACATTTAACATATTTTAAAATATACTAAACGGCAGTTTTCCTTGAACTTTTATTGATTAAAAAATATTAAAAATTTTCTTGTTTGATATTAAAATACTTAATAAAATAGTTAAATGTATATATTTTATAATGCATTTTGCAAATATTTGCTTTACGAGTTTTAAATTAAATTATGCATACTTACTTAAACTATGGTTTATTTTTCTACATTGTTTTTCATAGTTTTGTATCCGTAAATTATTAACTATCGTACATTGATGTAATAATATTATTCACTAGGTATTCAATGTTGCAGATAATGCAAATGCAATGAGTGCAGTAGTGCACTGTATATCAGATATGCAATTTATTTAAACTTTCTCAGCCCCGCCAAATGAATCGTATGTAATAAAATAGAATAACAACATTTTAAAACACTAACCTAAAATGTATAACTATAAAAAACGTTATTGCAATTATAAATATTATTTAAGATTATGATTATTAGATCAAAAAGCATTCAAAGCTGCCAACTCAGCCCTAATCATAAGCTCATATAAAAACACATTCAGCAAATTTTAAACCTCAAATGGCAAATGCACTGACAAAATGCCAAATTATATATAATTAAATATAATATTCAAAATAGCGAATTCTCTTTTTAAAAAGGAAAGATGAAACCATTTTAAATTACCTCCTAATAGAGAACTCATTTATAAAAAATAATCACCTCATGATCAGAAACGACTCCTCTTCCCCATATTTGAATCGTGTGGAGTGGATTACACAATCAAATGAAATGTTTTAAGTTTGAAGACTCAAGAAATATATACCACATATTTCATCTATTTGGATAACCATTACAACTTGATCTCCAATCAAATATCAACAGTATTAACTTCTTGAATTATATAACCTAATATAAGTATGACGTGCACTTTAAAAATTTTAAATATATCTAATATTTAAGCTAGTATTAAAATTATACTTAGACAATTTGTACAACAATAAAATGTTGATGAATCAATATTAATAATTTTTAAATCATCATAACATTCATATCTTCCGAACCTATTATCATTGACCTATTAATCAGGGTATGCAAAGTTAAATACCAAACTCGAAACTCACTTATTTTAATAGATCTAAATTTCTTAAAAAGTCAACTACTTAACAATTTACAGAAAATAAGAGGTCATCATAATATGAAAATAGTTGTTACACGCTACAAGACAATCCTTGAACAGCATACTAATAAACTATTTTGAAATATGGTCATTATTAGGTAAGTATACTTAAAAATTATAAAAATTAGAATTTGAATAAATTAAATATTATTGAATGGGCAATGGAGATGATCGTCCTTGATGAATCACATTTCACAGGATGTTAAACTAAAAAGCAATATCTACAATTTTATCTTAATCGAATTATCATTTATTGAAGTTGTTTTATAAAAAGGTATCTTATTTAACCAATGTCGCATATATGCTAATAATAAAAAAAGTTATAGCAATAAAACAATAATCCTAAATTGCTTGAATAAAACTTTGTCTTAAACGTATAATATAATGTTACAAACTTATCCAATATATTTAACTAACGACTATAAGTTATTAAAAAGCTAATCTACGCTTGAATGTCAAAAAAAAAAATCAAGTTCTGTATTATTTAATAGTATTTAAAACAATAATTTTATCATTAATTTCAAATGTTATCACTTCAATGGTAGCACAATTTTTATTAACTTATCCCATTAGTTGTCATAGTTATTTTCGGAAATCTATTATAACCATCTTCTCGAATTCATCATTATCAAATCAAAAATAAGTGATTGACTCAAAATATTTAAATCTTATTTTATAATTTTTTGTCTTTTTATATTTTTTATATTAACGGTCTTATATTTTAAGCAGTCAAAACGCATATTAATTAATCTTTTATAGTTTTTTTTAAAAATAAAACTCAATTTTAAGTACTCATAATGACCATATTTTTTTTATAAAACTACCCAAGTATTTGAAAATATTATAATCGATGGAAAAAATAAAATATTAGCTTCATCCAAAATGTAACAGCTATAAAAAAAAAAAAAAATACTGTGTAAAAATAATTCATACACTAATAATTCTTGACTTTGAAAAACAATGTAAAAAAGTAAAATATATACTTTTTATGTTGACTAACATATAACGTTATCATTACACAGTCATTACTGTATTGACGAAAATAAAATTATATGACGTCTAAGATTCTTTCTTTTTTTATATTTTTAGAATAAAATCATTTTGTAACAATAATATAATAATTGTTACGTTTGCATGTTTCTTTGATTCGTAACTAGATAAAATTTTGGTATACGTCTTGAATGTTGAAGAAAAACATTATTGCTCTATTGGTTCGATAACTTCAACCATAATATATCAGTACATTGATATGCAATAATAAATAAATAAATAATAAAATATAATATAATATTACATCGTGTATGAAAATTGATAACAGGATGAGTGTAAAACATATAACACAAAACTAGTACTGTGCTTTGAACAAAATGTCTAGTTTTAACATCTCATTTATGTCCCGAACATCGTCGTATGCATGAGCATTAATCGCGATAATTATTTCGTCCAATTTCTTGGATGACCATAAAAACGTATGGGCACAAAATTGAACAACGTATGTACATGTTTGACACGTCATATGTAACGAAAAATACTTAAAATAAATAATACTAAGTAGGTAAAATTTGATATTCTCGTTTTTGTCTTTTGCAGCTCTGCATGAATCCGGTCTGAACAACTGATTACCAAAAAGTAGTATGTAGTTACTGAGACAATAATATTATCTAACACTAAAATTTCGTAGCTACATTTAATAATCAAATTCTGTTCGTTTTTTTAACACACATTATATGTCACATTTTTAACAAATCTACATTCTGCACAAGGTTCTAACCTAACACATTTTAAAAATATTTTATTGCGAATAATAATTTTTCGAAAGCGTATCGAAATATCTGTAGCCCATAATATATAATCGTATTATATGGACACATTTCAAAAATCTTCTTAGACTGCTACAGTTACTTTTCAAAATATATTTATTTTTTTAAACATCATTATTTGAATATAATGTTTAAACGAAAAAAAGCTGGTTTACGAGAAAAAATTCAAAGCATTGTCAACTCGACGTTATACATAATACGTAAAAAAAAAAAAAGAAAAATTTAACGATGTGACATAATAATTCGGAATTATATACTATTAATACATTCTATACGTCATAGCATTATGGTCCCGCGTAGCGTATTACCTATTCATTCGATAAAATGCTCAATGTTTTGATTTAGGTACATAATGTTATAATAATAAAATATACATATACATAATACACCATAATGTCCCATTGTCCACAGTCATCCCCTCTTCCCTCCAACCTTTATCAAATCACGTAGATAAATATTCGTGAATTACATTACATCGGATAAGTATATGTGTGCGTGAGTGTGTCAGCAGTTAATTATCGACTTGACGACGATAATCGGTCGATCTATATTCGCACGGTATATAGAGGGTTGTGGAGATGACGGTCGGACAGTGGTACAACTCGTATAAGGTGTGACGATGACGACGATGATAATAATATTATGATAACACGTATACACAGCCGCGGGATGAGGTTTTCCCCGCGGGCCTTGTAGATTGGACGAATTTCGGAATTGTCCGAGAGAACAATGCGATCGGTGTGACCGCGGTGGGAGGAGGGGCGGGGTAGTTTCCCCCGTCTCTGGGCAGCGGGAGGAGCCAGGAGAGAGGGACGTCCATTGTTTTCTGTTCGGATATATTATAATATAACTGCAGCTTCCGGTCCGCGCCATTGCCGGAGCTGTGACGCGGTGGTCTTGTGCGAAATTATAATACGAGAGGCGTATTTCCGGTGTATCACTACAGTGTTCGGCCGCCGCCACAGATGTCATGCGACCGAGTCGCTTTTCCGCGCTCAGTACGTCCGACGTCACGATATCGCCACCGCAGACTCCTACTCACCACGCCGACCGTTTACCCGGCGTGTGATCCGCTTTCTAATCCGTCTCTAATCTCGCGGTCGACACACACTTTATTATGCACCTCCGGTCACCCGACTGACCCCCGAGCTTCAAGGACTTAAGTCTCCGACGACGGGCGCGCGTCCGTCGGGGTTATCGCGTCGACGGCTATCTGCTGCGGTCCGCACTTGCGCCGCACACGACCCGACGAACGCCACCACACCCCGACCCCTTCCCGCGCGACCGATTGTACCACCATACTTTGATATAAAATCATATCCCAATAATATTATATTGTACAGATGACGATCGTTTTTTTTCCGTTAAATAAAGGAGCAGACGCACAATGTATATTACACGCACGCAAACCGTTAAATGCCGATACTAAGTTTTATCGACATACTATTATATAACAGGGGTGGCCCACAAGAATATGTTCGCGAACCATATGCATAAATACAATGATATCAAGAGCCAAAATGTTTATAAATACATTTTATAATTTAAAAAAAGAAATGAATAAAATTTATAATAATAAGAAGTAAATTTTGGTTTTTGTTAATAAAATGCGAGCAGCAAGTTGGCCGCCCCTGCTTTATAAGTGCTGTAATATTATTGTACACAATATTATAGACACAGGTATTTTTTACAGTTGGTATTTAAAATGGAGGTAGATAGTTTTCAAATAAAATTCATTCAGATATTCGTATAATATTCGTACCACTATAGAGTTGGTATATCAACCTGACATTTTACATGGTAGTCAACATATCAAACTTGCGCCACTCGATAGGTTGATGAACGCTCGACGATGTTCTATAAAACAACAGTCAAAATAGGTAACACATGATAATATGAATAGCATTTTTCTCAAAAGTTGAGTTGACGACGAATACAAAGGTGGAGTAATATTAAATATATTATAAAAAAACATACAAATATATCTACGACAGTGATAATCAAAGTAAAAAAAAAAAACATGCAATAAAAACAAAACTGCCAATAGAAAATTATTTTTGATTTACTGTAAAGGCAATAGTGTTTTTATCTGCTTCGGTTTATTGGGAACATCGTACAAATTAATGCATAATGAAATATTCGACGAGTTGGCGTATCGTACACTGGCTGCTTTAATAATCGTATTGTATCATGATAACAGTCTTAGTTACCCAAACAACAATTAAGATTGTTGACATTATTTTATTTAACGTTTCCACTAACTATTTCCTGAAACTCTGGTTGGTTTTAAATGAGTATCAGTTAGATAGGTATCATAATTTTTTATGACTTTTTCCGAGAGGGCGACGACGCACAAAATGCAGATCTGCAAATTTTAATTTGAATTCTGAAAGAATGTACGAATAAATTACTGTTTGTTGCAATACTATTATTTGATAAAACTATGTACGTATAACAGACATAATAAATCTAATGCGTGTTTTAGTTTTTATGCTTTTATAGTGAACACATATCACATAAGCTATATAACATAGCTACGATGGTTATAATGCGTAATAATATGTCTGTTGATGAATAGACATTATGGATTGAATGTTTTATTTTCAGAGAAAATAATATTAAGCTATTAGATATTATTATTGCAATGCATGTTACAATCGAAATATTGGCATTTATTATTTCTAAATTAAAATAATCAATATTGTGAATTTTTTTAGTTTTTGTGAAAATCGATTACTTTATACTATACATTTGCGACCCGTTCACTAAATTCTGGTTTTATAAATCGATAAAATAAAATTACTCGCCGTCACAAGTGTACCAAACGCCTATATATTATACTATATCAATAATATCTATATTATATAATGACAAAATACAAACAATTCACAAGTGTGACGGGAAAACTGTATGTTCGGCATTTCAAAATAATTGAAAAATACACTCAAAAATGGCTGTAAAATTTCTACAAAAAAAGAATAGTTTTGATTAGTGACAATGATATTATAGTGTTTGATTAGAAAAATACACACCTATGAAAAGATCTCCGCGCATGCAAAATAAAGAAATTAGTGAAAAAAATGTACCAATATTTTTACAGAGTATTCTTTAATCTCTCTCTCTGTCTCCACTTTCTTTTTAGTGAAAATTGTCATATAAATTTATTACGAATACTATACCTATTACAGGAAAACTCAAGTAATCACTTAGAGTTATCCACAGAACAACCAATTTTGAATTCTCTTTGATCGAAAACACAATGCACAAATTCTAAATAAAAATATGTTACGACATAAAGAAAAAAACTATAAGTATAATATTATAGTGCACATGGGGTAAGCTAGGTACCTACTTGTTGTGAGGAACTGTACGCATACTATATAATTGTATGAACTACAGGGAAAACACTTAAAATGCTTTATTAGTAGGTTACCCAGTACATGTTTTAATATTTTAGCAGATACGTGAACTCAAATAATTCAACCTAGTGAAATATAATATAATATTTGTACATATTGTATTCGACGAGTTAATTGTCTAAAACATTTTCTCAAAAACTAATCGAAAATATAATAATAATATCGTAATTCGTTGTCTAAAAAATGCAAATAACTATAATTTTACATCAATATTATGTTTAATTATTATGTCACCCATGTTAAAAATATTATCCGCAATGTACATGTTACAGTCGTCTAACAAAACTTAGTTTGAATCAAAATTGAAACGCATCGTGTTTTAAATCCATGTAAATTAAATCGATTTACGGTGTGACTGTCATGCGTTTCATTGCAATATATATATATATATATATATATATATATATACACATGTTATCATACAGACAATGTGACCCAATATTATTGTATTCACGGCGTTGATCACACCAAAAAAAACCGATAGTCATACACGGTATGATGCGAATCTATTTTGCCGCCGATCTCTGATCTGTTGAGGAAAATATTGATCGGCACACCCAATTGGTTCAACAGACATTTTTTCTGTACCAAAATTTGTATATTTTTTCAAGTTCAAATAAATTATAATCATTACGCTTTTGAAGAAAATCAACCTAATTGTTTTTTATAATATTGCATTCGGCCATTGATTAACGTAAAAATATATGTTACTTACTAATAGTATTATACTATTATTAATTTAGTATATTATTTTGCATTACGCGAAACAAGTGTGGTACGTTTGGTGTGAGGAATTCGTTTTCACTCAAAATTGCATATACAAAGCGCCGTCTTACAAGAACACACTATATTAATATTATTATGTTTTTCAATAACGATATTACTGTGCTTACTTTGATATTTCTAATATATTGTTACAACTGGCATATGTACTTCAATAGGTTTTATGCTTTTCAAGTTCAATAAGTTGCAGGGAAATCAAATCGGTGTATAATATTCCCAATTGATGGAAGAGCGCAATAATTATTATGACAATCTTAGGTTAATATGGTAAAATATATTGTATTGCGCCACACAAATCATTTTGAATTTCAGATACATTTTTAATTCCTCATTATGTCTGATATGGATTATAATATTTTTTGAAGTAATTTTATGTATAAGAACTAAATTTTGGACGACTAGTTACTATGGGTTTAAGTATTTAAAGTTTAGATGAGCAAAGTGGAGTGGTATTGGGTTACACCACACGATTTCGGTCCACTACTCCGCTCGTATAAATACTTTAAATACTTATAATTAATTAACTACTTGTTCAAAATTAAATTTCAATTCTGATACATTCAAATACTCTAAATAATATTCTGCTTCAGAATATAAAATACAATATGATATAAAGATAAAAATAGTAAAAAATAAAACATTTTTCAAAATCTCGTTTTGTAACAACTCAGTTATATTGAAGGAATATTTTCAAAAACTTTGGTGTTTTTATTGAAATAATGAGTATCTTGCGTTAAATGGATCACTCCGTATATATATATATATATATATATATATAGGCCATAAGTATTGTACTATTATGTAATCAATATGTACGGGTATAATCATAAAAATAATAATTCAAATAGCGTTTATTACAATTGCGATAGAAATAATGACCACAGAAACAAAGTTTTGATATCGCGTGATCTGCACTAATTATCTGTATGCTATGTTATATACGCGAATAATATTATTTCTTTGAACGCGATGGCATCGATACGGCGAGTATATTGTAATATTTTTTACAAACATTATACATCACGATGATAATAATATTATATAGCTAACGGTCTTATACAAGACATTTTATCGTTTTTAATAAGATGTAGTGGTTTTTCTTCTCCAACCCTTCTCTCCCATAAAACACGACCGATACACGATGACGTCGTCGACACACCAAGCTCGTAAGAAGCCATTTCGTAATATTTCGTCATTGTCACCGCCGCTCTTTGCGCCATTGCTTTATATTCGTTCAGTATGACGTATTTATACAGGCACACGAACATTATACACACTGTGTACCCGTCCACAAAATATTTTATTATAAAATAGTAAATTTAAGGTTCAGAATCATCCAAGACGCTCAGACATCGTCCGGATTCGCGTGGTGCGAGAGCAGTATAATATATTATTATGATCAATTTTGCACATTTCTTGTAGACAGAATTATTATTATTTTTCGAACGATGTAACCCTCACACAGCCTGCGTATAATATACGATTTGGCGATGTATAATGGAGTCTAGTGTGATCAAAATATTTATACGAATAATGACATTTGCCACCGCTGCGGGGGAAATAATTTATTGTGTTATACAACAGTTGTACCTATAATAGTACAGTAATAATAAATTACGTGGATGAACGGTTTAAAATAACTCCCGTAAATCACGCATAGACAATATTATATATTATAATAATATCGTAATACACACAAGTGTACGGATGACATGACGTAGGTATACGATATACGTCAATAATAATGATTATTGTATTATATGCACGCCGGGCGTGATCGATAGCGCGTTTTTCGCCGGAAAAAATCAAAAACATCACAGACATTAAATCACAGCGGTAAATATTAAGTCCACGGGGGAAGGCGGCACACAGCTTTCGTAAATTTGTTATTATTTTTAATATTAGGCGCTCGTGTTGCACAGCTAACCGAAATCAAGGCTTTTCTTGACTCGGGCCAAAGATACTGCCTATTGATTTGATTTTTATACTTTGAGTTACTATAGACACATGTACTATGATAATCGTGTAACCAACATCAAAATATGTATCTTTTCATTTAACAAAAAAAAAAAAAAAAAAAAAAAAAAAAAAAA
>JACXSJ010000696.1:0-90804 GCA_014851325.1 Pentalonia nigronervosa | reverse complement strand
ACCACATTCGCCATAGACGTAATACATAACGAAATTAATTAAAAACGCGGTTCGTAGATTCAAAATGGATAATATATTGCCCACAGTCAGTAAAAATATTTATTTTCAACCAATCGTTTACTGTCCGAGTGGGATTTCTTCGCTGTTGCTATATTACTGCAGACGGCCTCCACTAATTATTATTATTCATGCCGATTTGTTTCGAAAATACCAAATTACAAATTACGAATCCCAGATTATTCTATTGCGTTCTACTGGCACAAGCGTATGATAATAATACGTCTCATAACGTATTATAACATGCTAACAGCATATATTTCATTTCAAACCTATAATATGTACCCAACTTACAAGTAGAATTAAATTTTCGCTCATCGTAAAAATTCCATCTAAACCGCGTCATTTCCCGTCGCATAAATTATACCCTTATAATATATTATAAACTCGTAACATTATAATATTATACGAAAACATTATTGCATTTCAATAATAATATAATAGTATAATAGTATAATAATATGTAATGACATCGCCGCGTAATATAATATAACCACTACTCCAAATAATGTCATTTTTTAATTAACGCGTTGGATTTCTATTCATTTTTTGCTGGTAATATAATTTGTGTTCGAGCCCAACACCACCCTGCCATTAAAAACACGCTTAGGTTATATATTCTAAAGGTGCACACCGTATCTGTAGGATGCGTTGTTTTTATGCACAGACGTATTATAATCCAACCACATACCGATTTTTACACTTTCTATGTACACACGTCGTTAAAGGTCTTCAGTGGTCAATGATAATAATTATATAGGATGATTGTCTGAGTATTTTTATGTGTTAGAAAAACTCTAAAGGTTTTTTTCGAAATCATGGATAAATTTAAGTGTTAATTTTGTTTTTAGAATTTCTAGATTATAGTATCCACATCTTTTATATATTTAATATAAATAACTATAAATATTATTTATAATCATGATAAATATTTTCTGGTGCATCTACAATACTATATTTCTTCAAAATTGTAAAAATTATAATCATGTTATTTCACCATATTGTACTTATGTGTTAATTATCTGATTTTTAAAAAAAAAATTCAAGTACCATTTGTTTATTTTTCTGAATATAAGTCAATATTGTAAATACATTTTTAGTGAGATGCATCTGTATAATAATCTATTGCATCTGTATATTTATCCTATATTTTTGATTTTAAACACTTTTTCCAAGGATAGTTTATTTTGGACAATTTTACTCCGGCCATTTTCCTTGAAAATTTTTACCTAGATTCGTTATAAACAGATGATTTACATTGTTGCGTTTAAGTATTATAAGTATTATAGTCAGCATTTTTTAATTATTCTTTATAAAACTGTAGCATACAATTAGTATACTAAGCAAGAAGACAAATATAATATTGTATATTCGTACATAATAACAAAGTGCATTCAAATAGATTTTTAGTAATTATTATTTATTTTCGGAATTTAATTAAGTTACAAAAAAGATATATTGGGACACGAGTAGCTCATGACCTATTTTTGACCTTTTTTTAACCAGGATACAACTTACCTTTAAAAAAAAAATCTGTGAAGCAAGTAGCATGTATCGACAATATAATCCGACGATGATGACAACAAAATAATACTTTAATTTATAGTGATGACTGATGACGAGAAAGGAATAGTATACTATGGTAATTGTTGCGCATCTAATTCTGTAGAGGGCGTTTTTTTGTTTAATTGTAATTTTATTATATTTCATTGTAAATGGAATATGGTTTTCTACAAAACCACATTAGAAAAGTTTATTTTTTTTAAACGTTAAATAGTTTTTATTCTTTATAACAATTCGTTTTCTTAACATCGACATTCTCTAAATATTCGATATCGATCACTAATAGGTACAATTTATAAGCACACGCAATGCATTTCTGTACACAGGTCTATATTATTATCATGATTTATAAACCGAAACCCGATAGCATTATATCGTAATTTTATATTGTTGTATTGTATCTGTTTTGAACTCGGACTACATATTAAAATTAAAAAAAAAATAAAACAATAGTTGCTAAAATATTCAACTAAAACGCAATAGCATAATAATTATTTTCATTTTTCAGTAGCGCGTGCGAGTATGCATGGTTTATTCAAACGATATAATAACGGTGAAGTCGGGGCGAAAGGGACACGACCCTCCTTCAAAGTTTCTGGTTAGGTTAGCTACCAGTCGCCTTGCGCGTACGGTGCTTCATTGTTCGTGTGCAATACGTATTGACCTCTGGCACTAAAACAAAAATCAAATATTAATCAAACACACACACAAACCGCTTAGTGATAAAAGTATCAAGTCGAGACGAGCGATTTTTGAATCGCAACGTACTTAGTCGAAATTAGATGGAACGAAATAATATTATCACAGTCGTCACGGATGTGAAATTGTTATTGTTATTATCGAAATAGTTTAACTTTATGACGAGGACTCTGGGTTTTATAATCGTAGGTAAAATAAGCGTTCAGAAATAGGTCCATTAAAAACGCGTATTACAAACGCATTAAAATATATGATTTTAATTTTTATTACATTATTTCAATGACAAAGCTAGTGAGTAAATCCAATGTTTAGAGTTGTTTTTCAAAAACATTAATCGTAAGTGACTTACGAATAATGTAATATTCAGAGATGCTCCGTATCGTGGGTATTGTAGCAACTATATAATATGATTATGTACGTATGGGGGAAAAACTTTAAGACGCGAAAACGAGTGACAACTATTGTTAATAAATTACGGCGTAGTATAAAATCGGTTTAAAGCAATAAAGCGCCAAACAGCGTGCGACGCGAAAACTACGACGGACTCACCTGTGGTTCACGCACTCTCCCATCAGCTCGTGGTCGCCTTGTCGGGGACATTTGCCGGAGAAGTAGTCGAACATACTCGGACACGGCCACGACCAGAATCCCGTTACTGATCTGATGCTCTCGGCAAAGTACGTCGGAGCCATGTGATGATCGCAACCGATCGGATCTGATGAAACATGTAAAAACAAACATCGACAAAATAAATGTTCACGTTGCAAAATAATTATTCTTAGAAACAACCGATGTTTAGAGCCTTGTTTACTCTATCGTTGATGTTTGTTCATTTATTGCAACACGCTCGTCTCGTCATTCAGTTTTTGAATTAAATTGTATTTTTAACGACACCGGTGTTTTTAAAATTGTTTTTCTAATACCTATTTTAATTCATAATAAGTTATTCGGTTCAAACCATACGATTTTTTTTTTTTTTTTGAAATACAGATTTAAATAAAAAAATTACACATTATAGTATAATATTACGATATTAATATTAATATATTTCAAGTTTTGTTCATCAATCAAAGCTGCAATTATATGGAACACAACATTTATAATATATTATGTTGATGATTTATCTGTAGAAAAACCCTTATTCGTAATGCTTACACCTACCAAGAACAGTGATTATTTTTGTTCTATATTAATGATTTAGGAGGGAAAATATAATATGTCACCTAATCCCTATACAATATTAAGAAGATTTAATGACGTGTTTATTTTTTTTAAATAATACAAGACAAAAAAATTAGTATTGATATTAATATGTGATTGCATGTAAAATAATATTATCCAAGCATAAAACCCTTTGGAAAAAATTCTAGACAATCGTCCTTTTATTAATTTTCACGCACTTGAACTGTTGTGGCAACCCGGTTGCGCCAATCCGCCATTGGCATAGAAATCTACGTCACCACATGGCGCTAACTGGCCCTGGATCATCGCGTTCGTGTGTATCACGTCCACGAAATCGGCATCGTTGCGACTCAGTCTTCTGTTGAGGTGCGTGCTGTAGAACAACGGCAAAGCCGGGTCCAGTCCTGAAAGAAAAGTACTATAAATCGATTACTTTAAATGTAATTGTGCACACGAATCGAACGTATTCATGCGGAAAAACGATAGCAATTATTATTTTGATATTGTAAAAATGACACGCAAAGAAACTTTCACACACACACAGGTATGTTAATTTGACAGCTTGGTATATTATATACGAGTATAAATTGTCAATCATATAATTGTGGACATCGGATGACGGAAAATCGATAGTCTGGATCTGATAATACCTAGGCGTTTCCCACTTTATTATATTATCTTTTTCTCGATTGCGCGTTGTAGTAGATATATTTACTATTAAGCTCGTCCAACATATTAAGTGAATTTTAGAACCGACAACTGCTTAAATTTCCGAAATTGTCTCGTTTTACATGTAGTGGTACAAATACGTACGTCTTAACTGTAGATAGGTATTCTGAAATTTCGGATACCAATAGTCCGTACCTAACTGATATTATTACCATACACAATAGTTAGGTCGTTGGACATCGTACGCATCTTATAATATATCAGGACTTTACATTGGCTCAGCTACATCGATACCATCTCGATGTCTGTACAGAAAACTGTGTAACACACCACGTTTAAAATAACGATCTCCGCTACCGTTTGGTATATATAATATTATTATATGGTGTCGCTTACCCGTGATCCTCTGCAATTTGATGGGCATAAGGTGTTTGGCCAGCTGACTGGCCAATTGACCACCCAGACTGAACCCGATCACGTGCATCGTCTCTTCGGGCGCTTCCACCTCGGACAACTCAATGATTTTACGCACAAACAGGGCAGCGCACTTACCCACCGCCGGTACGTTGTACACCGCAGCCAAATAACACTCGCGGGGCCCGGCCGAAACGCCACTGTAATCGATCATCCAGACGTTGACGTCTGCCTGCATTAGATATTCTGCAGGAAAAAATAAAAAATCAACATCGACTCGCAATGATAAATCATGTCTTGTAATATTATACTGAAACAACGCCCATTGATAAAATTAAGTGAAAAAAAAACACGTGTCCATTATTATTATTCTCGGATGACAATTTTTTTCAATGTAAATAGCAAAAAACAGTAACTCATAAGCAGCTCTAAAAAATGTATTCTACAAACGATGCTATGTCATATTGGTACGGTAGCTATACAGAAAACTAGTGGTGGTGATGATTGAATATTTACTCAAATTATTGAAAAAAAACTACCAAAAACTTTAATAGAATATGAATTTATTTAAAAAAAGGCATGGTGATTTTTTAGTATTATTATTGAAATATTAACCATTTTAAAAACATCCGATGAACCTAACTTTTTGTTGGTCACAGCTCTATACTCAGAATTCAGAATAATTTTTGAAAACGATGATTTATCATAATATAATATTTTGTTTTTACATCAATGTAGTACGGCGTTCTGTGCATGCAAAATAGGTGCATAATCGTGTTGAACAACACTATTTACGATTTTTAATTTAACACTAATGGCACCGTCTAGTATATTTTATTATTTTGTTTGTTTTAATTAAACATCTATTTATAATTATACATGTATAAGATTATGAATATCTCTAAAGCCGGTCTCACATAACTCGTATACTCGGTGAATATTCGTCAATCCTTGTGTTAAACGCGTTGTGCTTTACCAGTCGTATGTAGGGTATACAATCGGAAAGCACGGCGATTATTTTCACTCTCGAGTCACTCGTGGTTTCCAATCGGTTGGCCGTAAAAGCGGCAGTAGTCAAAGAAAAATCGGTAAATATACGGGTCATGTAGGAACGACATAATCATAAAGTAGAAATACACGCAAGCATCGACGATTTCGATGCTCGCCGAGTACTTACACGAGTCTTATTTGACCAGTTTAAAATAGTCATTTCTTCATCAAGTACGTAAATTATAAAAATTTTAAAATCTTAAATTTTAACAACAACATTTATTTGAAGAGTGAAAGAAATTCACTATAAAAATTCATAATAATTTATAAAAGTAAAAAAAAAGTTTACTTTATAAAACTTTATAAAAGTTGATTTGCATTAAGGAATGTGGTGTACATTTAAAGCGCGTGTGTCGTGCGTGACTTGAGACAGCGCGTGTAACAAATTATCATTTGTGTTCATGTGTCCGTGCACTACACCGTATCATATGCACATCATAAGTCACCACTGCGGTATGAACGTTTCAAAACATGTGTTTAATTTGGCTAAATGTGTGTAATTTTTGTCAAACCTACCGATTCACCTACAAGTGCGATAATACTTTTGACAACTGATCCGAATTCGTTCTACTTGAGATCCATCGGTACACAATTTGAAACCTTTAAAATTTTTAAATATGAATAAGAGCTTATAAGATTTCAGCAACGAAATTCGGAAAAGTGAACTGATTTATCTTAAGTTTCACACAATACAAAAACTAATTAAAATCAGTTTTCAAAATGCATACATTAAATACGTAAAATATTTTGTAAAAAAATTATAAATTAATCTTATAAAAGTTGTATGATACAATGACAATAAGACCTTACAACATTTTTCCGTTTCTAAATTCCGACCAAATATTATGAAATGTATTACCATTCAAATAATACAATCACTGATAATTGTTTAACGTAATAAATATAATATTTTCTCTCTCTCTCTCTCTCTCTCTTTCTTTCTTTCTATATATATATATATATATATATATTTACATAACATTTGTAAAATAAAGATTAAATATGCAAACAATTATGGTGGTATAAAATATAATGATAGTAGTAAAAGTTTTTACATTATAATTTAAATGTTATTTAGCTAACTTTGATATATTTTATTGGAACAGGTTATTAATTAAACAATAATGAAGTGGTATAATGAATTGTATCAAAGAAAATTTGATTAAATAAATGATTTCAAATGTCTAGATTAACATTAAATGTTATTAAAAATATTATTTATATTTGTACACTTATTTTTGTGGTAGGTAAAAAAAAATACTAGGAACTCATAAATCGTTAATTTTAATAAAGTGGTATATACTACAAAATACAATTATGAACCTAATGTTGAGTTAGAAAAATTCAAGCTATTTTATTTTATTTATATTAAAAACTATACACTATTCTAAAAATGTTGATAAAAGTATTAAATTCTCAAACGTTATTTTATAAAAATGCCATATTACACAATCATGATACAGTGTTTGTATTTTTTAATAATAATAAGAAAAAAACACTTGTAAACACAAAATCAATTTAATAACAGCATTTCATAAAATAATAAGAATTTTGAAAATTGCCGATTTGAATATAAAACATTAATATCAATATCATTAAGAAAAATTTAATTTCATTTAAAAATCTGATTTTTATTTAAAATTTTCAAGTGATCAATTCGTGTGCACCTATGTTTCGTATCAAAAGATGATATTATAATATTATAATATGCAACTATATTCTTGCAACTCTTATTTAGTAGATAAAACTCATTCAATATACAAAATTTACCGTTGCATATCATGAATATTAATAATTACATAATTTAATTAATTAATACTCAGAAATTAAAATACAAATTTATTATACTTATATTAAAAAATTAAATATATTTTGAGTTTATAATATAATTATCGCACTATGTTAATACGAAATTATTTAAGAAGAAAAAAGTAGTTTCAATAATATAAAATTGTATTATTATAGACTATAACGTGTACTCTTTTTTTATGCTACATTAAATATGGTTGGTAATGTATTGCTTACTTTTTTTTACACGAATTTTAAAAACATTTTTAGTAAGCTGATTAAATCATCAATGTGTTTAATCATTTTTAAAAATAAAATTCAATAACACACTTCACTTTACCTTATATTTTAATATATAGGTATATTTAAGTATCATGAAGTGTGTCATCAACAGTCGGCTTTCAGATAAACTCAAATTGTATTATGAAGGAGTACTCTTAACAACTATATAACAATGTTTTGTTTATTTATACGATGACTGTTGGCAAAAACACTTATTGTAAATAAAAAAAAACTTGAATTTTAATTTGGAAACATATTCTATTTACAAAATACTTATATGCATTTTAAACAAATGATATGCATTTCATGATACATATTTATTTTTAGATTCTGAGCCCAGCGAAAGATGTATTGATTTTACAATAATGTGTATTCTTTTTTCTGTCTATAAATATTTTTTTTACCAAAAAAAAAAAAATTATTTAACCTGTTTAATAGTAAAATTAATTAATTTAACAGTAATAATATTATAAAATACACTTATAGTAATGTATGCTGACAGACCATCCTCGATCTGAAACGTTTTTTATATACAATGATTTTATATCATTGAATTCAAATTTAACACATCCATTACAGTGATCAGCTTGCCGATCTTTTTTTACATTTTTTAGTCATTTGAGTTATACATCTTTTTAAAGTTTAATTGCCAACTTTTTGTTTTGTCATTTATTTTTAATTTTTTTAAGTCTGCAATTGCTACTGCAACTACAACTGCGACTGAATTTCATCGCTAATATTGAGTATCTAACGTACTACCATCATGCCATTTCCGAGGACAAATTAATTACACTAAAATATTATGACGCGTATAAATAAAACAAACATAATATGTTCGTTTTGTATACAGAACAGATTAATATATCGAAACGTTTAATCATGTCAAATATTATACGGAACCGATCGTTTTAAACGGGTCTACTTCAATTATTGGAGTATAATAATACACACAAGTACAGAATAGTGTTTTGTGTTATATACGCACTATCACAAACCGAATATATTTCGGAGACAATACGAACCGTTTTGATTTCGCACGCATTGTAAATATTGATGATAATAAATTCCGACTGAAGTGACCGATTTATTCGATTTGCGCATATCTATATCAGCATTACCATGTAACCACTTCGATATAGTTTGACCGAATGTAGTTTACAAATATATAAAAATACGGCCATCGTGGCCAAATTCAAAAAATCCGAATTCGCGTTTAATATAATATCGATAAATTGGTGTTTTTTAAGACTCCTGAGCTTAGATCATTTACAATGGATAGAACCACTGCCTAAATATTTAAATCCAACATAATTAGAGGAATTGAGATAAATGCGCATGCGTGCAATTATACCAGTATCGCCAGATTAAAGAAGTTGAATGTTCAGAAAATGATTATGGATTTTGTTCGTTCTTTTCGTATTGTGAAAAATTAATACCTCAAAATTTTTTATTATAACTGTCTGTACTGTTTTAATATATATAAAAGTTGTATTTTTATTTAGTATCATAATCTAAGATTATAATATACATGATAAATATGCGACGAGTACTAACGCGCAAGCGCAATAGAAGCTAATTTCCCTAGCAACTCGTCGATAATGATGTCTTCAAACACATAGTACATGATGATATTGCCGTGGCTCTATCCATAGTATATGATCTAAGCTCCTGAGATACCATGCAGATATTAGTTTTGAGGTTAGAACGACATGTCATTTATAACGGGATGCCTTATCTGGTTATTATTATTTTTATTATTATTATTATTATGTCATTACGGTTCACAGCATCGGGACTAGATCGGCCATTACTTTAACAGTAAAATAAATTAATTTATATCATAAGCACCTCTCAATACAACCATTTAGACCTGTATACATTAAAAAAATAAATAATTTTTATAAAATATTTAAAAATTCAGTAATTTCATTGGTACCTAGAAACAGTTTTATTACAAATCACAACAAAAGATCCATTTTACGTGGCTACATGGCTTTAATCCTAATTAATTAAGTTCTTCTTCAAGGTTAGGTTATTTTTATTTTCGAGTTTTTTTTTTGTATTATTTCTATAAAATATACTCTATAGTACATAGTTAAATAAGTACATGAATGTAGTTTACCAGTTTAATAAAAAAAAGTCATGCGAGGATACGACAACCAAATCCCCTTCCTCCTGTAATTACACCACTATGATGTAGTGCTGCTCATCTGTATTGATTATTTTTTTTTGTTTATTTATATTTGTATTTTATAATAAAAACTGTCAATTACGTAAATTAAAGTTACAGTGACTACTATCTGATTGTCTTGATTTATTAAATCGTGTGTCCTCCATTTGGACGTTATGAAATATCAAAATTTCCTCTTGTCGCAACAATTTTTCATCATGACCAATCTTAGATAACATGGCCTATTTAACGTATAAATACTACACTATCAAAGCCCAACTTATGAATATTTAGCATTTTTGGTAAAAATTGCATAATCTAAAAAACTACTTATCTCAGACAAAATGGCCTAGATATGCCATTCTCGGATTTTTAGTAAAATTTAGTTTTTATAAAAATAACTTTTCGGAAAATGGCAGTAGGTACACATTTTAGATTATTGTTCAGAGAAATACGAAACTAGCTAGAGTACTTTGTTAGAAAAACTGAGATTGGCTATCACGGTTCTTAAGCGATGATATTTTATGGTGTTTAAAACCGAAAGATTGCGATGGCCACTCTACAGTTTAAATATTTCAAAACACAGTTATATATGCATTTGTAATGAGTAATTGTAATGCACTTCGTGATATTTTGTAAATAATAAATTGATTGTGAATATTATTTCGTTTTAAAGTTCCGATTAGAAATATTTTTCTGTTTTATCAATTTAGAATATTTAAAAATGTTAATAGTTATTGTATTTTGGTTATCAAACGTTTTATATGAGTTTCTTTAAAAGCGAAATAAATTGTAAATGTTTATATACGTATAATGTATATTATATATATATTACATTCTTACAAATACCTATATTAAAACTTATTAATGTAATATTAATACAAATCATCGATTTTCAAAAACAACTTTTCCAATCTATCAACGTCAATCGGTTCAATAGCACTACTCGTTTTATATACATCACAAAACATGAACAATTTTATTAGACTTCTATTATAAATGCGAATAAAAGCACTTTGATATTATTTCCTAGTAAAAACCGTATACTATAAAATAATTTTAGTAAAATTAAATTGTAAGATTCATAAACAAATTGTTTTAAATATACTGACGTTTTTGAAAGTAAAATACATTATATTATTATGATATAACTTTATACAATGAAACTATATATCCTTCGAAAAATCCTAATGAACATAATATAATTAAAATTAAATAAGTTGTTGAATATAATATTTTAAACGTCATTCGTATAACCGAACACATTTCTTAGAACAATTGAATAAACACTACTAAGGTTAGTCATATATGAATATATTATTATTTTAATTGATAAGAAACTCAAGTGACCAAGATTTCGTTCGAATATAAAATATATAAGTTTTTCGAGTTGTATATGAAATCGCAATAATAATATGTGTCAAACCCGTAAAATTCAAGTGATCGTATAATAATAATTTATAATTTAGAGTACAACTGCAATATGTACTATAAATATTTTGTAACTTGCCATATAAGTAGTTTAACCATAAAACGTTTTGCTATTTGCTATTTGTTTGAGAGGCACATCTCGCCATATTTTATGAGGAGTCCTATGTAGAAAACTTTTTCTATGGTGCAATATCATTATTTTTCCATTGTCGTTGTTTAAATATTACCTAGTGCAAATGTTACAATAATAAAATAACTCAACTAGGATTACTGAATATAATTATTATAGTGACTATATTTGAGTGCTAAAAAATCAATTATGAATTCATATCCAAAAAAATTAAATAACACAGCACATCTAAGAACTAATATCAATCACTAATTACATTCGTGTGAGTTTGCTCACTCTGGTTTTTGGGAAACCATAAAACTAAAAACGAGACTTAGTAGCATATGAAGTCATCTTATTTTAACGTATAGTACAACAAATAAACATATTAACAACTTCAGAGATATTTATATTGTTCAAAAACCAAACAACGAAAGTAATGTCAGAAAAACTGGAATAACGTCGTAGGAACCATTTACAGACAAATTAAGAAATATAAAGAAGTTAACCGTTAAAAATTAGAAATATACTATCAAAATAAGAGAACAAGTAATTATAACCATTAACTAATCTATAGTGAAATTAGGACACACGCACTTGACCCACTCCTACATTATTACCAGGACTGGGATTTTAATGCCCTAAAAATGTCAAAAAATGCAAAAATTACTTAAAAAACTCAAAAAATGCACTATACAATTGCATTTTAATTATATTTATTATAGCTTAACAAATTTTAAATGATACTACAGTAGTGTATTTTTCTTTGTTTTTTTTTTTAATTGTATTGCACGTTGTTACTTGTTTAGTTCTGTTGTATTTCTGTTTTCTTAATCATCTATTTTAAAATTATAATTAAAAAACATTTTTTTAATATTTAAACTTGTTTTTGCTAGTTATTATTATTAAAGTCTCTTGTTAATTGCAACAATCTTTGTCCATTTTATGAACAAATTGTGAAAAATGCTCTAAAAACTAATAAAATGCACTAAAATTGTCAAAAAATTCCCTAAAAATTCTTTTAAGGTTAATTTTGTCAAAAAATACAAAAATAAATTACTTTAAAATAATCAGTATCACCCAAAACACATTTTATACTTACGGATCAACCTTTTAGAACATCAGAAAAATAGATGTCTTTACATCAAAATCCCAGCCCTAATTATTACCAAATAATCGGATCCAACATGCGATATATGTATTACGATTTAATCACGTTATAATCAAATGCAAAAATATATCGTATCACTGACAATCTTCGATAACCAAGCCGCTCAGCAACATGCACTCTGCAACGAAGAAAACACAGAAGCAATTTATAATTTTCTATTCAATAAGGCTTAAGCCAAAAATCATAAATAGTTGTATAATGCAATTCGATTTGAGATTTATTTATGACTTGGATTTCATTTTAAAGTGCGCTCATAAGTTATCACCACACGGTTGTTGAAGCCTCAAGATATAAAAATAATTTGTATAAAGTTGATGAGTAGGTACGAGATAGTTAATGTTTCAGTATAATGGATCGTCTGCTAATTTTTAAATGCGTGTAGAATATACAACAACTCATCTGTTGTGGGGATTTGCGAGTTTATTGCTATACCAACGAACAAGCATAAATCGAACTTAACAAAGATAGACAATTTGAAACTCCGCGTAATATATTTAAGATATAATTTGTGTATATTAAATTGTGCCAAACACATTTCAGTTATAAATATCTATGTAGTAAGTACATTGCACCCTGCAGCGGCTATTTTTAAGTAATATTATAGTGTTTACCCCGATCGTTTTCAAAAACGCTTTACGTGTTTATACACTAAATCGTCATTTTGTTTCACCCTAAACCGAAACGAGTTTAATTTTGAAAATTTATTATTTTCGTGATTATAATATAATCTTTTGTTTAGTTAAATCCTGTTCGTATACCATATACCTATGGCGTTGTTGCACCGATGTTGCACTCTAACTTATTAAAATATTACTTACGGTAAAATCATAATATAGGTATGTAAAATCATTGATATCGATAATATCATAATGATTAAAATGATAAACGTTCTGCTTTTACACCAATAAATGTAAAAGTGTTTAAAATAGATATTGACGAGTTCGAAGTGACTTATTAGATACTATGGGTTCAATTATTTTACCACGCCTATTTTAACCAAGTAATTAACAATATTTATCTATGATTCTATGAATTATGTTCATAATAAAAATATCACGGAATGTTGTAAAACAAGTATTGACCATATTATTATAATATTATACATTTATACTATTAACCTAAATTGTATATAAACCAGGGTTGAAACGTTTAATACGGTATAGTATAAAACACGTATTATATGTTCGTATAAAACGTATAAAACATAAAATGATATACGTTTTATACTGTATAAAAATTAATTTATAATATAAATTATAAAGTTTATTTTAAACTAATAATAAAATAAAGAAATATAAATTATAAATAGGAAATTGTGGTGTTATTAATAATTATCAGTATCTTATCGCCACCGTATTTATTTATAGTAAATACTAAATTCTTTGTAATTGACACTTGTGATATTTATAACATTTTCAATATTTTTAGTTTTTTTGTTATTCAATTATACACGAAAAATTAAATTAGGTTTCTGGTACAGTGTATTATTTATTATTATATTTCATAAGTATGTGTTTTGTTATCGTCACGTTCGCACGTTATACACAAACACAATTTTAAATTTTCAAATATAATTATTAATTTGTATGTAATATAAAAATTCAAAGAAACAAAAATGACTGGTCGTCCAACACATAGTGGATGGGGTGTTAATTATATGCGGCTCAAAGAAGGAGTAAAAGGTAAAAAACTTGAATTAGTATATCTAATAATTACTTAATAAATAAAATAATACAAAATGTAATATATATCAATCATAGGTAAACAATTAGCAAAATGTTTACTTTGTTCAAAAATATTGTCCAATACGAGTAAATCACGCTTATTGATGCACCGTAATACATGCAATACTTCAAAATTACTTAAAACAGTTACAACAGGAATTAACAAATCTACTCATTTTACTTCCACTAAAAATATCCGCAATGAAGAACCACCAGAATTAAAAATAACAGTTAGAGCATCTTCACCCATCTTACTAGTAGCGTCAAGTTCAACATCTGAAACTCAAACTCAAGGTAAACGTAAACATGTAAATATATTTGAATCGGATTCAGATTCAGATGATCCATTTAATAATATAAATTCATCTATTCCTATGCCTAATTTAAGTTTAAATACATCTACTGTATGCTTACCGATTCCATTAGAAACTGACAATTGTGTTCAACTCGCAAGTTCTTCAAGTGAAAAATAATTACAATTATCTATTTCTAATGATACTATGATACTTACTCCTAAAAGTTTTACTTCAAAAAATTCTGATACATTCGTCACGGTAAAAAATTTTAAAAAAAATGTATAAAATGGATATCTTCGTAGGCTAGTAAACTTTGTATTTGAAGCCTTTATTTAATAAAAAAAAAAATAAAAATAAACAACAGGGTACTGTTCAACGTTATCACGATAAAATAACAAATTCTGAAATTGATTTAGTAACTTTAAATTAGGAAAATTGTTTTTTGGATGCAATATTCCATTATCTATAGTCGAATCGGTACATTTTAGAGAGTTTTGCCAATCATTAAGACCCGCATATAAACCACCATCACGAACTATCCTATCAACTCGTATTTTAAATGAAGTACACGATAGTTTTTGTGCAGCTATAAATTTTCATTCAAATTCAGCTCTTTCTAATAGATGAATGGAAAAATGAGGCAGCTAATACAAAAAATGTTCCTTGTTTACTGCATAGTTCTAATGGTGAAGCACTTTTATTAGAAACATTTGATTTGACCGATATTAAAGAAACTGCAATAGAACTTTCTAATATAGTGGACAAATGTATATCTTTAGCTTTAGAAAAACACAGCACCCATATTTACGCAGTAATTAGTGATAATGTGGCAAATATGATAAAAATGGGCAAATTTACTACAATTTGGCATTTGACCTGCAATAGAAAGAGTGTTTTCTAACTGGTCATATATTCACAATTCTCTTCGAAATCGCCTGAATCCAGAACGTTCTAGAAAACTATTGAGTACTTACTATTCACTTAAATTAAATGAAAAAACTCAAAGTTCATTCAATGAATATTTATTTAATTATTATTTAACAGTAAATTTTAATATTTTAATTAAATAATTGTAAATGGGTAATTGTTTTTTTATGTATTAAATAATAAAGAATAATAGTATCAAATTTAATAAAAAAAAAAAGACTTATTTTATATGTATTAACTTAGTAACTGAAAATTTTACTTTAGAATATGAATACAAATATATGTTATACTCTGTGTCTGTAGTAATATTTTATTATTTTCTATTTAGATAGGCACCTATTCAAAAGATTGAAAAAAGAAAAATACAAACAAAATGGTTTTTTTATAATTTATAATTTATATATCATATATAATTTTTAACTACCTGATATATTTTTAGTTAGTATAAAAATTATAAATCTAACTTAATATCTTAATCTGAAATAGGAAGTATTTTTAATTTTTTTAGAGTGAATTTCAAAAACAAAACATATTATACGTTTTAGTTATTTTATACGTTTTATACGTAGGTTATTATACGTGTAACGTATAAAACGATTTATACGCGTATATTACCAACCTTGATATAAACATAATGTAGTAAAGCGATTGTACATCCATAATATTTGATATGTCCATACTTACACAGATTATAATACGCATCAGTGTGAAGCGAGAATTACGCATATGATAATACAATAATAATAAATTTATGGATTATGAGCACATATTATTATTATTTTACGAAGTGTGATTTGATTATTACTATGATTAAACTGATGTGTGTGAGACACTAGAATTACCTACATTTTCGTAACGGTGACGCATATATTAGTATGGCTTGTTACAACCTGCATTATTAATATTAAAAAAAAAAATACGATTTAAGAAAAACAGAAAATATTTACCGTCTTTTATGGTTTGAAGTACGTCCAGCTTCATATTGCTGTTGAAACCGTGTAAGATGAACTTATTTGCGAGAGACTTAACGTAGTATGACTCGGTAATATTTTTGATAGTGACCAATTGAGGATCGTCTTGGTTCTCTCTGTCGTAAAACAAAAAAAAAAAAATATTGATTTCTGATATTGCGTATATTACTTTTTATCTATATTATAATATCATGATTATTTAGTGTGAGATACACGAAAATTAAACTCACTTTTTAGCACACGCGCACATGTTATCATATTAACGAAGACTATTGAAAAAATATTTATTACTCAATAATAATACCATATAATTATTTATAGGAAGTGCCCAAAACGATTTTAAAATTAACGTACGTGCCACAGAATAAATTATTATATCAATACGTGGTTTATCGAAAAAATTAATATATATGTATATATGCAGTGTAGTAAAATATTTTAAAATTTATGCTATATCTATAAAATAAATTGCTCATTTTTTAATTTTCTAATAGTCCTACTATTATTCATTTATTGAATTTGACAAAAAACAAAATCTATTGTCAAAAATTGCAGGTATTACAGTTAATATATTATTATATTCCCGTTTTTTCAGTTTTTCGCTATTATTTTTAGAGTACTGAGAATTGTTTATCTTTCACCCCAAAAGTACAAACCAGATCCAATTTATTACCAGAAACCATAATATCAACGTTGAAGATTAGAGTATTTTTTTTCTGCTCAAAAAAGTGATGACAGACACTAAAGAATAAATAAACAAACAAACAAAATAACAAAAAAATAACCACGCATCATTGTAATACATCATTCGTCACTCTACTCAGAATCTAAAAACTAAGCTTTTCTAAAATACAGCTATACATTTCCACCTAAAACAATTTGCTAGTATTACGCGTGTTGTATATAATAAATAATTTCATGCACTTCGACGACGATTAATTATTTTATAGTCACCTGGTGTACAGGTAAAAATTGATCGAAGGGTCGGGACACACAGGATGGACGATAAACGTACATTTGCCGACTTTCTGGTGGTTTTCGACTGCAGCACACTGCGTGATCGGAAAGTACAACACCCACGCAAGAAGCGCAGTGGCCGTACTGTACGTTGCTGCAAAACAAAAGATACAATAATTATTATATTAAATTATTTGTATGAATCTATCAAACTACTGTCAATGAGAAAACAAAATAATAATCCAACCACAATTCATTTTAGGGAACTCAAACCGTCGATTTGATCCAACGTCATCTTCTCGACTTTTTTTTTTAAATATTTAAAATAACTTATGTATAGAATAGTAACCTAACCATAAGCTACCTATATATTATAAATTATCAAATAATGTGAGTTAAAAAAAAACAGTCGCACTTCCCTCCACCCGTGACAAAATCATTCGATCGCTACAGCGTTACTGCAAACAATAACGAACGTTTAGGACATAGTATAATATTATATATGTATCGTGTATTATATATTAATCCTTTGAGGAACGAATTAAAAATTCACAGACGTTACTCAAAGAACGAATAATGAATGAAAAATTAAAAAAAAAAGTAGAATCTAGCAATGACGTGTATTTAACTTTCACTTTTATCACCATATTCTAAGCGATGACATATAAATTATAAACGCGTACATAAATAAGTGAACCTAACCCAAATATGCTGGTTTATAAGGTAAAGTCATAAAAAATAAAAATAATACACATTAGTTGGAAAAACGTATATTTATATACGTCAACGCTCTTTTAGGCACAACTTTTGAATACGTAAATATAAACGTCAATATTCATCAAAGGGTTAAATCCATGACATCTTATAAATAAAATGCTAAGTAGGTGCCTACAAAATTTTAACAATAAGTTACATTGTCGACATTCGATTAACAATTTTGTTCAGCGATTTTGTTTTAAAATTTAATACAAATTAAATACATTTTAATAGCAAAATAATATATACATATTGTAATAAATAATAATTGTATAAGCGACTACGTTATCTATTCGCCGATATTACGAGTAGGTATATCATCGAAACGGATATTATGTTAAAACCGCGATATTATTATTTTCAGGACTTATCTGTCTGGACGATATTTTAAAGGTTAATAATTATTTTATGTGTTTAATTCATTCATTATCATTATTTTCCACTGTTATTATTTAGATTTTGTAAATTAATATTCATCAATAATTATACATTTTTAACCTACAAGACTGCGTCAAAATGTTAACTAATACGAGACAAATTGGTAATAATAATATTAGTACAGTTATTACGTACGCGAACGTTTCACGTGATATTAAATAGGTACTTATCCACTTATTTCACGAAACTATAAAGTAATAACAAAAAAATGAAATTTATGGGATTACACATAAAAATAAAATTGAGACTGGATCAATAATTTCAATATCAAAAATACATAAATACAGTTATTCTGACTAAGTATAATCACAACAGTGTAATTACGTATTTTAATTTGCACACACCCGAAAACATTATCACAAAAGTGAAGATAAACAAAGAACATACATTTTATAACGATAATTGTTATAATTATTATAATATTTAAAAAGTAAATGTCACAACAAACATTGACACTCCGTCTTTTTTTTTTTTTTAGAAGACAATTTTGCAAGAGCTTTATATTCTACGAAACGCCTTTCAATATTAGTTAGACTTGAATCTTTTTCTCCGTTATTAAATCCATTTAATACTGCTCACGACAAGAATTAAAGGTATAATATGTATAATGTAGGGTATGATAAGACTTTTTGCGATGATGAATGTACCAACAGTTTCATTTCGTTTCCTTCGAAATAACACAACAATAGTAGGTAACAAGTGTTTTATAGTCCTAATTTTATTTTTATTCGTAGTTATGATTAAAAATAAATTATGAAATCAAAATAAATGTTTTTTTTTACGATATACGTAGTGATAGTCTATTATTCTGCACTAATATAATAAGTATGAACCAATGTTCATCAAAGTCAATATCTAATAAATATAATATTAAACGTTGTTTGGGAACGGAGTCAGCGTGTGCTTGCACAATATTATGAATTGTTATAACGCAGAACTCCACTTGTAGCTAGTTTTTTTACCAAATCATAATAATATATATAGAATTAAGAAATATATTGATTGGACGTGTTTAGGTAAGTACTGTATACGACACGAAAACAATATATTACACAAGTACGACTGTAAAAGTAAAATATACTCTTCACGCCATTCCAGGTAAATTAATAATAATAATAATCAATATCGTTTTTTATTGAGACAGATAATTAAGGCAGAGGACATTGCATATTTGTAATCATAGAAAAAATAATACCTAGAAAAAAATTTATTTCATGTAACGAGAAAGACAAATTTTAATTTTATGTTTCATATTCATATGCATCTTGGTTTTTGATACCTACATTTTTTAGTTTATTTTTAAATTTTAAGACATTTTTGCCCATTACACGCTAAATTTTAACTTTGAAAAAAATTGAAAATAAGTATTTTTAATATGTGGGGGGGAGGGGAGACACGTGTCTACAGCCCCTTGATACCACGCTTAAATAAAAAGCATGCAAATACATGTTAATTGCATGCTAAATAATGGCAAAATAAATATTTAAATTTCAATGTGGAGGGGGGGGTGGCTGAGGACACGTACGTATATTTTTTGTATACTTATACGGATAGTAAATAAGTATAAGTATTAAACATGCAGTATAAATCGGATCATTGATAGATTATTAGGTGATTATTTATAATAATACAATAATTGTATTACACAATGTTTGTGTGATGGTCTTTTTTTTAATAAGATATATACTGTACTATGATACATTATTCTCATTTTATTTACAACTCAAATGATTTATTTATTACTATGGAAGTGTGGACGTGTGATTCAATAGTTAGTTTATCGACTAATTACTGCATTTCGCACACATTAAAAACTTCTGTAAACATTTCAGTTTTTATTAAAAATATTTCGTCATTATCGTCACACGTGCAACGACTGTCTGTGAATTTTCAATAAACCCAGAATGCTTTTGAATGTTTTATCTCTTTGAGTTATTACAATAAGTTAGATTACGATTTTCGATTATTGTACGTGTTACGGCATATTATTACAGAAATAATTCTACATTGATTTCGAAGTCGACTATAATATTTAAATTTGAAATGATACTTTTTATTTGTGACTTACCAGCTCCGT
This sequence comes from Pentalonia nigronervosa, assembly GCA_014851325.1. NCBI lineage: Eukaryota > Metazoa > Arthropoda > Insecta > Hemiptera > Aphididae > Pentalonia > Pentalonia nigronervosa. Next base: position 70,073 of record JACXSJ010000696.1, on the reverse strand, counting down.
GAATTTCTGCCATTGGTATTTTAAATCGTTTGAATTTTACATAAATTTAAAATCCTATCCAAATATATACAACCAAAGATTTATAATAAAATATTACTTAATAAATATTATTGTATTACGTATAGAAACGTACCTAGTGTATTTCTAAACTTTTTTTATCTATATTTATAAAATGCAATGATTGCTTGTGTGTGTAAGCGATCCACAGTCAAATATGTCAGACTCGTAGTTCTGAAATTTAGCCAATCTTATACCCGAGGATGTGCACCTCTAAATATTTTTTTTTTTTTAATTTACATTTTAAAAAGAGGTTCACACAGGGATTTGTACTCAGAAAAAACGTATGTTTTTATCAGTATAGAGTATATTACTATTGATTACAAAAAATTAAATATTTTTTTTAATTTATTATGATTGGATATAATTTTTGACCTGAAGTATTTTATATTTTACAACATAACTATTATAAGTACCATATGATTGCGCTGGTCAACCCCGAACTTGAGAACACAGGTCTGGTGGAATGACGACAGAATAAGGAGATCAGATACGCAACTTAAATACTCAATTACCTATTAGTGTCATTATATCCAACGGTATGTGGCTCTCTCTGGAATAACCTTCCAACAGGCTTTGCTTTTAAATATAGAAACATTACACCTAATGTCCATAAAAAAAACATGGTTTAATAACTTGCGTTTACATAGACCATATAATGTACAATTCAATCGGCTACGCATAGGACACCATCTTCTATCCAGCCACTCTTTCAAACTTGGCCTAAATGATTTTCCATTCTGTACACATCATTTAAATGAATGTATCTGTTATCTATCCCATATTTTATTTGACAGACAAAACGCCCAATTTTAATTAACATACTAAAAACTCTTAACATTCTTTTTAATATCTACTCAACAGAAAATCTACAACTGCCATTAAAATTGTAATTTATTTTATATTAAATGCTGGCTTTATCATATAATATAATAATGTAATGTATAATGTATTATTATGTATACTAGTAATTGTTGTTGAGCTATCACAGTTTTATACTAATAGCCAATAAAAAAAATATATATATATATCCAACGATGTTTGAGCCTCCAGCCCTCCGGCCGAAAACCAGTAGTCCAGCAGAGTTTTATTAACTGACATAACCGTGATTGATCATATCTCTTTCCTATTTTATTTAAACATCCTTTTATGTATAGCTAGTTTAACGGTGATTTGTTTAAAATAACACAGCCGTGTTTAACTAGGTATTTTAAGTTTGTGTTTAATAAGTGTTCGTTTAAATATTGTAAATACGTGCGTATATCGTAGAAGTAAGTTAACATAATTAATATTTTTAAAACGGTGATTTGCTAAATTGGCACAACCGTATTAACTATTTATAAAATATACTTATATAAATTAATAAAAACATTTATATACCTATTAAATATCTATTTTATTTATTTTAAGAAATGAACCATAGCCTATTTACAAATTAAATAAAAATAAGATAATAGGTAAATGTTTCAATTTGATGAAAATCGCCCAAATAACAGTGTTAAAAACACCCGTAGTTTACGGAATTTAAGAAACGGTGGCAACCACTAGTATTATTTAATCTGTAGCAGGATGCGGGATCAGCTAATTTTTAATATTTATTAATTGAGCCATTAGAAAAAAAAAATTTAGTGCATGAATGCTCGCATATTTTATGATTTTTTAGAGTTATAATACGTATAATAATATAACAAAACGAATCGATCACACCGAGTTGTGTGTTATTTCCGCCGTAATTAGATATTTAAATGTATTCAATACATACTTAACACCATATCGAATGACGCGTGATGAATGAATAGTATTGAAACAGGTAAGGCAATCACCAATATGTCGTAATAATATTATAATATCACTGTTATTAAACGTAAAACGCGACCGCGATGATATAAATATTATAACATTATGATGCGCTATACTCACGAGATCAAATAGAAAATAAATATTACCGTTTCGGAAAAACACGACGAAAAGATCCTATAATATTATACTTTGATCGAACTCGCAACAAAAGACGTGTAGTCATCACCCGCGACGATTGATTACAAGTGCAACGACGTCCTGCGGACAACTATATTATAATCATGATATATTATTATTATTATTATAGATAGAAGTATGTACAGTGTCTTTCCAATCGGTCTCGAGATTTTAGAAGGGGCACACCGCAGCTGTAAATAGAATGTCGATTATCGTAGCCTACCGCGCATTTAAATATATTATAATTACTAATTTTACAAAGATAGTACGTCTCTTCTATTGTTTGTATGAAAATGTTATTATTAGCATTACTTTAATGTCGTCGAACGCCAAAAAAATCGTAACATTTTGCTTGAACGCTACGTCTTGTATACGATTTAAGAATCTGTTTTAAGGTTTTTTTTTTACTATGCTCAAAAAAATATAAACTGTACCTATTAATGTGTATCATATGATAATTTGTTTTACACATTACTCGGCGCTTAAAATCGCATGACTATAAATTGTTATATAAGTTTAAATACTTATAGTGTTTTTATAGTGGTTTTTTTACAGGTAGTTAGAGATAAATTAAAATTATTTAAAAGCTGCTAAAACAACGTATACGATTTGTTTGTACATGCAACAGAAAATAAACTAAAATTCGTACAATAACGAATTAATAACACAAAACCGTCAACTACAAAACAATGTGTGAAAATATATTTTAATGTAAACAAATAAATACTTAAATAGCCGTTACAAATCCATTGCCATTATCAATTCAATGAATAAATAATAATAAAAAAAAGGTAGTATGATGAATTTATTATAAACCGAATACCAACTCATATTAATTAAATATCATGCTTGCCTTTATTCACATACCTACTGTAGTAAGTACAGCCTTGTAACCGAAAACAAACTAATATAATATATCGTATAAACACCGAGTGCACTCGCTTTTCTAATTAGTACTACGCAAATCTTGCTATAGATTACTTATTTTTTTTTAGTTTTATTTTTATTACCACATTCCCATAGAAGATATGGCGTCAATTGTAATTGTACACAGACGGATCGATTTTTTGTTTTTGAACATATCATTATAACGTAATATATGTCTTATAAGATATAAAATCTAAATCTAAATTTTTAAAACACTGCGTGGTTAATGTTGATGATCTGCATTCAAAATAAAATGGTCGGCAAGTAGATACCGCTCTGCTGTGCAGTAGATCACTTTCATGGACGTGTTAAATTAGAATTCAATAATCTACAATCATTGTATACCAAAAACGATTCTGAGTAAAGACGGTCTGTCAGCCTACATAACTAAGTGTACTTTATGATATTATTGCTATTAAAATAATCAATTTTACTATAGCCAAGAGTCACTAATAGGTGGTTGCTTAAGTCACAACTTTCATGTCTTAATTACTCCCATCATATAAACTTATTGTGCAAAACTGTATAGATTGTTTATGTCAAATAAAAATAAAAAAAAAAAATACTATTAATAATATTAATAATGCTATAGATTGAATTCATTTTTGCAGAAAACATTGCATTTGGAAATTTAATCGAGTGTATAAAATATAATAATATACATTAAAAGTTTCAAGCATCCACGAAAAATATTTTTAAATTACAACGAAATAAATAACATCGGTATTCTTCATTTAAATATCTAATTTCGTCTAAATTTCAACTTAAAATGTCTATAAAAAATTATTTTTTTAATATATTTTTTGATTTTTTTAGTTACACTATTAAATACTTACGAAAAACCTTGTTTTAAATTTTCAATCCTTAGCTAAAAACTGATAATTTTATGCATTTTAACTACAAAATAATTTTCAAACATTCGAGATTTTGATGAATTTGGTCAAATTTAAAGTTTAAATTTTTATAAAAAATGTTTGCCTATGTATTTTTATTATTTTTGATCAACTATTTTAACAATGTATGAAAATCTTGTATTAAATTTTCAAAAATTTGACCCAACCAATTTTTTTATCGTTATTTAATGAAAAAAAATTTAAATAACCAAAAATTTCTTAGGCCTACAATTGACTCAAAAGTTGTCGAAATATTTTTAAATTTTTTTGATGTATAGAAAATGATAATCTAAACATTTGGTGAAATTTTCAAATGTCTAGACTTATTCATTTTTGAATTGCATCAAAATAAGAAAATCGTTCCCAGAAAAACGGGTAAATATCCAATGTCTAATTTCAAATACTCATAAAAATTAGTTTGACTTTCCGATAAACATTTTCGTTTTTAGAAAGATAGAATAGCTTATAAAGAATCTTGTGTTGAATTTTCAAATCTTAGATTTAAATAAAAATTTTTTTATGAATGTCCTAATTAAAAAAAAACTACAAATTTTCGTGATTTACACATATTTAGTCAACATTTCAACTTTAGACGCTTATAAAAAACTATTGAAGACTTACGCTCAATTTTTTTTTTATTTTCACTTACAACAAGTTATAAAGAATCTTGTATTAAATTTTCAACAATTTTGACCGATTGAAAACATTTTTTATTGGTAATAATAATAATAATAAAAAAAAAAAAAAACAGAAAATTGATTATGCCTATAAATAGCTCAAAAAAAAAAAATCAAAATATTTTGAACATTTTATTGTGTACGGAAATTACTTATATAAATATTTTGTAAACATTTCATACATGTACTGTGATTACTTTTGATGTTACACCAAACAACAAAATCGATTTTGTCGAAAATTGGCTTCGCATAAAAATTCCCGTTTCTTCCTTAATTTTTTTATTGTTTTTCCCGATGTATTTGATATGTATGGAAATTTTTTTACTTTTAACCCCCAAAAGTACCAACTAGATTTACTTTCCTACCAGAAAAGATATTGATGAAAAAAATCGAAGCACTTTTACTGCTCTTAAACGTGGTGACAGTCACAAAAAAAGAAAAAAAACACACATTATTGTAAAATCAATACATCACTCGCTCTGCTCAGAATCTAAAATTAGTTATCTGTCTCGTGCTAACTGATGATAGCTGTTGAAATGACAATATCAGATTTGACTTCGAAAAGAATATAATATTAACCAATATTATAGTTCCCGTACGAGTTTTTAATCATATTATAATGTACTTACCTATACCTATTTGAAACACAAAACATGAGTATCACAAAGGATAATAATAAAATATATAATAACAAAAAAAAAAAAAAAAATAGTATTACAATAAGATAATAATGTTACCGACGAACATAGATTAATATAAGACTAATTGCATTATAATTATAATAAACTACTTTATTTGTTCTCATAACATGGTATAATATAATACTCTACAAACCTTATTGTTTTTCTTACATACCAATTAACTTATGCGTCTTTATAAAATATTATTCTATATGTGTATGAACACCTTTTATACTATTTATTATTCATATTCAGTTCCGATGCAATAACTTATTATATAATATAGCGGTATAGAGTATAGACTGTAGTCTACAATATTAATTATTAGATAGTAAAAAGTCAAACTACGGGTCTATTAATTGTATCGAACATTAATAAAAAATACCATATTTTAAATTATTAATGTTTCTTATTTCATGAGTTTTGTTTTATAGTCTCAAATAATAATTAATATACATTTATATTTATTAACTATTCTAATATTCCTATTTTACAACAACATAAAAATTAAATTCTAAGAAATATATTTTATTTTGGAATATAAAAATAAAAATGTATACTTCCGTTCAAAAAAATAAAAACTTAAAAAATTATAACGATAAAAAATATATTATATTTTTAAAAAAAAAGTTTTTATAATGGTTTTTAATTATCTAAAAAAAAATGTTGAAAACATTAAAACTTTTCTAGAGAATCAGTGTTAATCGTTAAAAGGTGATAAGTATGTATAATATATTATAAATTAAAACTATTTGAAAAAAGCATTATTTTTTATAGTTCTACCTTTTAATATCTTACTTTAACTAATTTATGAATAATATGTGCAACTTCTTAGTTAATTTGCCAGTAGTTTTAGTTTTTAGTTAATTTTGGAGATGTAACATCTGCTTCCTATGATTATTTAAAATAAATTCTAGTAAACACACTACACGGTTATGTCTTATGTGTATAAGACACGTTGGATACATGACTTAATAACTACTCATACCTAAATGTGTGAAGATACTCCTCACATACATTATGACAATATAACAATTACCAAATACCTACATATATTTATATACGAGGTCTAATTAATGATTTGAAATGTGGGACCAAAAATACAAATATATTTACCTTATACCTGTTATACAATTTCTTGATTCCAACACCGCCACTAATAATTTTACAAATGTTGAATGCAAGATGAGTTGCCTATATAGCACACCTTATAAATAAAAATACCATAATCGAAGGACCGCTATAGTTTTAGATGCTGAAATATATACAAAAATGAATCCGTCAACCTAATTTTTAATATTTTGACAAATCTTTCGTATTCAAAATTATAAAATAATACATGTACTGGATGTTTGTCCTGACATTATTTATTGTAATTCTGAAATTTTGGTATAAGAAAATACAAAACTTGATGTTGTATAAATGGAATAACACTATTTTAATACTATTGATGAATTATAATATCATAAAACTTATCACAAGGTAAGGGTGTATACGTAATGGCATTCTTTTAATGTATTTTTTTTGGAACGTGCTTTTAAAAATATTTAATTAGTAATGCGTTTACAAAATATGATCTATTATTTATTTTGAATATACGTATATTTGCATATTTTTTATATACCTAATGCATATTATTGTATATTTTAACATTAACAGCAAAAATGCACGTTTTAATGCTATATTAATTTCAATTTCATAAAACCATTGGATACTATTTTGTCTTTAAAAAACAGTTTTATACTTACGTGTTTATTTGAAAGTAAAACAAACAAAAATTATTTTGTTTATTTTTTTAACTCAAATAAAAATTAACTACGATCTTATCGCTCGATCTATTTAAGATTAGAAGATGCTTCATATTTACTCAATGACAGTTTGAAAATAATTATCGATAGGTACCTAACTAATCTCATCGTATATTTTATCAATTTTTTTCACAAGGTAAAAAAAAGTAAAAGTAATTTTTTTTTACCTACCTATTTCAAAATTGTTGAACAAAATTAAATTCATATATCATCATACTATATTGCATATTATAATACCATTATTATAGTATATAAATTCTATCCCTACCTACGACGAGTGTATACAACTGTATATACATATATACAGAGAAAGAAAGAGAGAGAGAGAGAGAGAGAGATTGCAGACAATGTTTGAACTTAGAAATGAATATCGTTGTCTTGGGTTACCGTGTGCAAGGTGATTTATGAGTGTGCGTATCTCACATTATACCATGTCTTATAGTAAATCACTAATCATATTGTCAAACGGTATACTGGCAATATTTTAAGTCATAAATACCTACCTAAAATATAATGCATAGGTTAATAATATAGTTACGGTGTATATAATACAATAATAATATTACTATATTATGATAGTAATAACTACAGTAGCAGTGACTATAATATAACGTGTAGTAGCGTAAGTACATCACTTAACGTCATCACACTGCAAGTCACGGTCACGAATGTTGTATACGAGCTTAACCCGGAATTATATAACAAGCTTTTTCGTCGTGAGATATGTGTAAGAAAAATGTTAACCAATGCTTTTTAAGCGGTGTTTGTAGAGTTTGAAAATTATGTCCCCATACAGTAGCAACAAGATACACACCAATATTATTATACGTACTCGTCGTATATTAGAGCAGTGCACGTCGCAGACAGTATTTTTGTTATTATTGTCATTAATGCTAAGAACGTACTAATGTACTATTTATATTGCATAGGTACATTAATCTCGAGGAGAGTGATACCAATTCAGTTGTATATTATGTCGATCAATATCACAAATATTTAAAACCTGTACGTTTCGAGTGGTTTTTATTTTATTACATTCCTACACCAACATTTAATAATTAATATAGATTATAATGCCACGATGGTACACAAAATAAAATATTAATGATTATTATTATTATTTAGTTATTCATAATTATAATTATTTTTATATTTTACTAGCTAAATTACCCGTTGTTGCCGGGTTTAAGTATATAAATGTATGTAACCTAGCAAGATTAAATTTTGTTTAATCTATTGGAATTTAAATTAATTAAGATTTTTGAAATAATATTTTATACATATTAATTTAGTTTTCAAGATAATAATTATTATCATAATCTATTCTATAAGTTATAGCTTTTGGCGGCCGAAGCTTTGTTCACGATAAATTTTAGCACTGAAGGTTCAAAATAAATGTTTTACTGATGTTTTTCAAAATGTTATCTACAAAATTTCTTTGTAGACAATGTTCTTCACTGATCTATTAGTAGGCAAAAAAAATCACCAAGCTATTGGGTGAGCTTATGCGTGAGCAAGCTACGTAGAACTGCCTATGTGAAAAACAGTTTTCTCGCAGATCTATTCCTGCAAATTTGAGAGTTTGGCCTTGAGACTTGTTTATAGTCATTGCAAAACAGACTTTGAGGGGAAACTGTAATCATTTAAATTCGAACGGATGATCATTCGGAATTAAAGGGATACGTGGTACAAACACAGTTTCCCCTTTCGCACATCCAGTTAAAATTGTGGCTTCTACTATATTGCGATGTAAAGCTTTGACTTTAAGCCTGGTCCCATTGCACAGTTTAGGTGGTTTCAAATTTCGTAACAACATAATAGGTGTGCCCACACGCAGAATAACCCTATGATATCGCATACCCGGTAGTTTCAATGAATTTAAAAATTCAACCGGATAATTAGTTGCATCGTCTATGTTGATCACCGTATCTATCGAAGTATATACTTTTTCTTCCTCTTTAAAAGACATCAGCAGTGTATCATTGATAGCCGCCGCTTGGTCATTTTTTGGAGTGAGTATAGCACGTTCACACAACCATTCCATAGACTTATCATGAATATGAGCAATATCTGGATAAATTTTTGATATTAAATCCTGAACCGTAGTTACAACTGTGCACAAATTTTCTGGGATAGTTATCATTTCATCAAACGATGGATAATCACCATTGCCAGTAAAAGATCTGCAAATCTACCAGCAAACTTTTCCTCTCCCAAGTATACTCTCATATTTTTTGACAGTTTGAATATATTAATCTGAGGCCATAAAGTAGATATTTTAAGACATGACTTAACTTCATCAGTTCTAGTCCCTTTTGATACTACTGGTAGAGTCTGCCTAAAATCTCCAGCTAGTAAAACCGTTACACCACCCATTAACCTTTTATTTTCCCTTATATCATTTAGAGATCTATTTAAAGCCTCAACACCACCCTTATGTGCCATTGTAATTTCGTCCCACACTATTATTTTTATATCTTTTAAAACTTCCGTAAAATTACTTTGTTTTGATATATTACAAAAGGGAGTGACCGAAGTTGTTAAATTGAGTGGTAATTTGAAGGTAACCCCTGTAACATACACAAAAAAAATATATTATATGAATATATAGATATACAAATTACATGTAAACAAATATTTTTATCGATTTCAACCTTTTAAAATCAAAATTTCGAAAAATCCTTTCTTAGCGGATGCCTACGCCATAATAGCCATATGTATGCCAAATTTCAGTCCAATCCGTCCAATGGTTTGAGCTGTGCGTTGATAGATCAGTCAATCAGCTTACTGTTTTATATGTACAGAAGATTACAACGGTGTGCTTACCCATTCTAAGAATATATTTTACGGTGCACGATTTACATCCATATATAATATGATAAATACAACTATTGGTGTATGTTGTGCAGATTATTAGTTTGGATCATCCGCAGAAACTAAGTGGCTATTTTTTTAAAACATTGAACACTGGTGACGATTTATAATAAGAAAATAATGAAATTTCAGGATTCCGTTTACAGTATTTAAAATAATATATAATAATAATATGTAAACATTTTATTCGAATAACTAATTATAATTGTAACTAAAAATGAAACAGAACAAAATAAAAATATAATTAAACAAATATGCATAATATACTGCCGTACCTAGAGATTAATATTTGTTTTACAACAATAATTACCGTGTTTACATAATACAATTTGTTGTCTGCATAATGTACGGCGCACACAAAGCATTATGTTTATTGTTTAATGCCCGTGTATATTATTTTTAATTGTTGCCCCATGTTACACATATCCGTGTCACCAACAGTAAAAATAACTAACCCGAGTTAATTATGTATTTTAAAATAATTTAAACAGACGAGTAAAAACGCCCGCGACTTCCGTGTTAAACGCAGGTAGGTACCTAAATTAACTGGAGATGGCCCGAGTACATACAGTTTTTAATTTTTATCTTTTACTGCCTAGCACGAGTGCATTCGAAGTCTTATTGACAAATTATATTCGAATAATTGACCGAGTGGCGCATCATCCGGCCCGAAGTCAAAACTTTTAGGAGACAAAACCAACGATCGACTACGATAGCACAAAACATGTATACGTTTATATATACGTAATTTTTACAATGACGACTGACGACAATGGCGAGGAAACCATATTTTATTTTAACTTTGACAATAACTACAGAGCACACTTCGACTTATTTAGGTCAATTATTAGTGTGAGTTTAATGAACTGATACGTGAAGTAGTAGCATAATAAGCAAATAATTACACGTGCATTTAATTTTAAAAATTTTCAAAAACAAAAAGCGTAAGCCAAAATAATAAAATAAATAATAATAAACACCTCGTGGTGCACTCTGGGTAACTTAAATCAACTTCAGGGACGCGTCAAAAATATGATTTTTATTTTTGGGGACATTAAATAAGAGCAATTTCGGGACATACTTGAAAAACTGTCTATTTAACCAGCTGTACTTAGGTTATAGTCTAATAAAAATCTTAATCATCATGTTTTCGATTGAAATGCACGCGTGTACATTTAATATTTATAATACAAACGATCAACGGAATACGAAAAATAATAAGCACATCATAATATTAATATGGGCAATTTTTTTACAGCGCAAAAGATAAAAATTATATTATTCTGAAGGTCGAGGAAAAAAAAGTAACAAAACAAAAATTCCGGACGGACGTCATCAGGTTGTCGATGAGAACGTACAGGATAGGCTACAATCGGAGTTTGGTCGAATGTTTTATTATTGTAGGCAATATTATTATAGAGACGCGTGTTGTCGATTTTTAATTTATCATAGATGAATCATAATCGACCGTATTCGAACAAACCGATACGGCTACAGAACGTGTATTGGAGGTGAGGCTCCGATGAGTTACTGTTTGAATTTTTATTTTCTTTCGTCGTGATAAAATTATATACGTATGTACCTCTATATGAATAGAACAAAATATCGTTTTGCAAAATACATAAATCAAGCGTTATTGTTATAGGTTTATAGTTAGATGATGAAGTATAATTTTTAAATTTGTTTTTGAAAGCATAAAGAATGGGGACCACCTTCAAAAATTTAAATCAGTTTTCCATTTACGGTACAAAAAATACATATTAACAACAACTATTAAAGTAAATAGATATATCCTAACAATATTAAATATTGCAGTGATCCGTTTGATCATAAAAAAAATAATTGAGGGGTCTTCCTCAGATGGAAATTATTTTATACAATTATTGAATATCTCTAAATTCATACTTGACGTGTGCTCGATTTCTTGTCGTATTGTGAATAATCATTATTCAGTTCACAACGAATCACTTATTATATAATACAGATACCCTACATTTATCATCTGTACGGAATTTATTTTATAATATGGACGCAACAGACGTCCGAAATTGAATCGAATTTTTTTTCTATCGATCTAAACTGGTACCACGTACGTTTTGTCAAGCTAGCTCTAGCTTCTAGGTTTAAAACATTTTTATATTTCGTTCCTATAATATTACTGTCTGTATATAGTAGTCACGGAGTACACTCACATAGCTGTATCATAATACTGTATCCCTGTATTTTTTGAATCACGAGCACTCAATCGTATATTGAAATAAAAAAATAGTAACCGTCGATTCGATAAGATAGATTTGAAGTCAAGTACTCACTGCCCGTCGCAGGTGGTTTAGACACCTACAGCTTGGTATAGGAGCATAAACTCGATTCTATTTTCACACGTTGCAGCCGTCACATTAAAGGGGAGTCTAAGTGTAATTATTATTTGACAACCAAGCAAACATCAGACGTGTTCCCGTCTATGTGACACTATTTAAAATAAAAAAAAAAAAAAACAATGCGTTATAGGCATGAAACGCGAGGAATTTGTGTTTTCGTAAAACTCGTGTACCTGCACAATGATGACGTGATGGCTGTGTGCTGTCTGGCTTAAACGTACCGATGGCGACGCAGCAATAGTATGATAATTTTCTGTTAGCCGAACTGGATTATTGCACTGAGAGAATAAATAAATAAATAAATTAATATATATATATATATATATATACTATATAATGTAATAATAAATATAACATTAAGTCTGTCGAGTTGTCTTTTGCCGCACGTGACTTCAATTCAAAATCGCAGAGGCCGATTCGCCTATTCTGCTATTCCGCAAATGTTTATTCCGACGACTTACGAGAAAGAGTAAACCAATCCATACTAATAAGGTTTTGGAGACGTTTCAAGAAAGAAAAAAATCACAACTCAAATCGCGGATTCGGTTAAACTACATAGCTCGTGACAGCATATTATTATTATTATTATTATTATTATTATTATTATACTTTACAGTGTGGGCCGATGTGTTTTTTCAGAAAGTTAATATAGAAAAACCAGATGACCCCAATAATATACGAGTAACTACAACAATGACTACTGTTTGCGCCTCTGAAAGACAACTTTGCCAGCAATATATCTCTACAAGACTTATATCTCAGTGCACCTTTCCTGCTTTTGTCAAATAATTGTGTATTAATATTACAAACTATTATCTATTATTATTTTGTTTTTGCATTATATTGTCTTTGTTGGATACCTTGGGATTATAATGTTATAATAAATGAATTATAATATATATATATATATATTATAATTATATATGAATTATAATATTATCATATTATCATTTCTTTTACGTGTGGCCATTTGCATCAGACCAAAAAAGGTAAAAATATACCTTATTTGTCCTTAGTCATGTACAGAATCGTCAAAAATAGCTATTTTAATACGCTTCATGTAAAAGTGGGGTTGGGCGTCTTAATGATTCCAGACTTATTTATAAATAACGAATAATTTATATACTTTAAAAATGCCCCTCACATCAACACGAGAACAATTGGTATGATTGGGTATTTTTAAATACATCTTAAATATATTATATAGTTGCTCTATAGAAAATTAAGTTCACGCTGATAGTGGACTTGTGTGTAACCAAATTATGGATCCTCTCATATTTTATCGTCGCTGTTATGCGTATGATTACTTATCGTCGAACACCCGTGTGTTTTTTTAGGTCAGATTGCATACCGAAACGTACGTAAGTATTAAGTGGGGTATGACTTAATATCATTCGGCACACAGTTGCACACATAACATACTATGTACAAGCATCATAATTGATTTTGTTATATCCTGTTCGATGTATTAGTACGCTAGAACTTATTTTTTTGATATGTGTTTTGGGCGTAAAATACAGAGGGCTTTGGGGTGGGGGGAGGAGCTTAGGGGTGCTTAGCTTCCAATATTTTCCAACTCAACCTCATAAGTATAAAAAATTATGTTAATGCGTGTTTATTGATGTTTCTAACTCCCACCAGATTTTTAACCATATGGCAGTGTCTAACACGTTAAAAAGTAATTCGTTCCATTCCTTGTCTTATTAAAAAAAAATTTGTTCCTTTGAAAAATGGACGAGTTCTTTTTTTAGTTCCAAATAGATCAAAAAAATCTCCTCATAAAGTACTTCAGTCTTATCCAGCATCATAAATTATTTATAATTTTATTGTTCAATGTTCATACTATTTAGTATTTTTCGTCGACGTGACGACAACGATTTATATATAATATTAGAAGAAATATTAATTTAGTGTCTATAAATTTTAACAATTAACGTCAATATTCGATAACGATCATCAATTGGTAATACACACACTAATGAAATATATATTTAAATTTAAATTATTCACATATCTGACGTGTATATTGAAACTCGAAAGGAATGAAAAATATAGTTCTTTTTTTATGAAAATGAATTATTTCAACATACCGTTCTTTAAAAAGGATCTTGTTCCAGGAATCCGTTTCTTTTGGAACTTGTTTCTTCCAAACACTGGCATATGTACATGTCTAATCTAAGACAGACTAGAAAGACTTAGTATTTCATTTATTTATGGATCAATATGTCACCTCCGTCTACCTATTATCAAGACCACCCTGTAGTGCAGACCACGTTATAGTGCTACTTGAAACTCATCTATTATAAAATTTAGTGGTTATAAAAAGAAAAAATAATATTCAGTTTAACTTATGCAGATCTTTAAATTTTTTTATTATGCAATACACATACGACATACGTCCATAATATATACCTATTACGAGTAACGATAACTTAAAATATGATTTCAAACGATATTATGTCTAACAATGAGTTTAAATCTTAAGATATAATGTGTACTAATAATATTAATCTAAATCTGAGTAAAAAAATTGATATTTTAATATTAATTTGTACGTATGTATTAATGTGTGTGTGTGTGTGTGTGTGTGTGTGTGTGTGTGTGTGTGTGTGTGTGTGTGTGTGTGTGTGTGATTTATTTTAATATGACGGCTTGATTACAATAATCATTCAATAATTAGATGTTTTTATGTAATGTGCTTACAATTTTTATAAACGATACTAATACGGTATATATAATAATATATAACTACAATTTAGTGTTACTAATTAAAAATTTACGATAATATTAGCTAAAACTATATATATATATATATATATATTAGGGTGGCCCTTCGCCATATAGATGATTTTTTTTTATAACATTGTTTTCAGTCTTACCCCCTAAATTGGTTCAAATATGTATACAAATGAAGTATACAAAATTGCATGTAGATAGATTAAGTTTAACCCGTGCCCCCCAGCCCTCAAAGTTCAAATATATGGTTTTTTTCAAGTTACCTCAGTTTTTTTTAAATGATTGACTGCTATCTCTTTGTTATCATTTCTTACAAGAATAGATCTTTGACATTATTTATAGTAAATTAAATTTTCTATAATTTTTGTTATATACAGTTTTTTGATTAACGTAATATTTATTAAGAAAACTGATTTTGAAACATCCAAGTTTTTAAAAAACGTAACAATTTAACAATATTACAAAATATCTAACATATTATTATATTTTTATCGTCTTATTTATTTTGGTAAACTGGTTTTATTTACTATCTGAAATAATCGCAATGTAATAAAATTATTTTATTTTATTATCTTGCCATATTTTAAAGATTTGAAACAGTTTTAAGAATAGACTACACTTTATAACTGATAGCAAATGTTTAGATATCTGTATTCTGTATAAAATATTATGATGATAGATTAGTACACTGCGGACAGCGACAGATAGCTAACCGAATATTGTACATTTTTTTTCATCATGGCTTCTACATCTACATCAAATATTATTCTTCGTGAAAAAGACAAAATATTTTTGATTGGTAGTGATTACAATCAAATTATTGATAGTAAATTACCTTCAAAGAGACAGGCATTACGTGCACTTTTTTTTTAATATGCGTAAGGTAAAACTCAACCTACACGAAATTGCAAAACTTGTTATACAAGAAATAGTTGTATTTTGGCAAAAGGCTCGCATTCCAGTTAGACAAGAATACAATAACATTAAGAAGCTGGAATCATTATACGAAGAATGGAGAACTTTACAGAAACATATAGCGAGAACAACTGAAATTAATAAGAAAAAACAAGAATGTTTTGTGAATGAGTTGGATGATCTTTTTGATATTGCACATATGAATGCATTGGATATTATTAAAATAGAAATATATCGACAATTTTTGGCTATCTCAAAGAGAAAATGGTAGAATTGGTTGTATGCTTGGTAGAGATAAAAATTTACAAAAAACTGAAGAAAGAGTAATTACTCGGTTGGAAGCATTATGTAACTAATGATATGTTATTTTTTTTATATGGACCAATTACGTAAATCTCACAACAGAGACGATTACAGAGAATTGTTGGAATTAGCTGTAATTTTTCTTGGTGGTACCCCTACTCATGGCATATCTTTTCAGTGTCCTGGTGCAATGCATCATGCTCGTTGGATGTCCAAGGCTATATATTCATTAAAAATATTTATGTTCCGTAAACAATTTAAATTAAAAAATTATGATGAAGAATCAATCCGTACAATTTGTATATTTCTTATACGATTATATATTAAAGCTTGGTTTTGTGCACCTATTGCCGCTTTAGCTCCATTTCAAGACTTACAGTTTTTGAAAAGTCTCATCGATTATGAAAAAATACATAAAAACGTTTCTCAATCAACTTTAAAAAAACTATGTGAACATCTGTGGTATTTAGCACCTGAAACAACAGCATTAGCATTTTTTGATGCTAATATAGCAATTGAAACAAAAATTAAAATGGTCGAAGCTATAAAAATAAATAATTTAACTTCTGACATCAATAAACGAATCATTGTTTCGCTAAATGAAGTAGCTCAATTCATGAAGAAAGAAATAAATGATTTTATTTATATAGAATCTGCTTCATTTTTTTTCGCGATTTGGAATAGCAACATCATTCTTGGAGCAACATCCATCAATGTGGGATAAAAATGAAGATTTTCAAAAAGGCCTTGAAATTGTAAATACCTTTCGTGTTATAAACGATACGGCAGAAAGAGGGTTAAAGCTCATGGAGGAGTATAATATGGTCTTAATAAAAAATGAAGATCAAAAACAATACGTGCTTCAAGTTGTCGAAGATTATCGCCGTAAATACCCAACCAGTTTAAAAAGCACAGTTATAGAACTATTATAATAATTTGTAAACATAATATAAATATAAAATATAAATGCTAACAAATGTTATTAGTAATAACTGGATACTCATTTGTTTTGTCGAAATCATGAGGCTATTTTTTAATAAAAAGTAAATGTATATTTTTGTATTATATGTAATACATTTGCCATTTTGTAATAATTATATTGTTTAGTTGTTACGTTTTTTAAAAACTTGCATGTTTCATAATAAGTTCTATTAATAAATATTACGTAAATCAAAAAACTGTATAGAACAAAAGTTATAGAAAATTTAATTTACTATGAATAATGTAAGAAATGTTTTTTGTAAGAAATAATAACAACGAGATAGCAGTCAATCATTTAAAAAAAACTGTGATAACTTGAACAGAACTATAAATTTGAACTTTGAGGGCTGGGGGGCACGGGTTAAACTTAATCTATCGACATGCGATTTTGTAAACTTAATTTGTACACATATTTGAACCGATTTAGAGGGTAAAGACTGAAAAAAATCCAATATCAAAAAATAAAGGCCACCCTAATATATATATATATATATATATATATATATATATATATATATATATCATACCTTAAATGTAAATTATTTTAAAATATTTAAAAACTCAAAATTATACTTTAAGCGTTACGTTAACGTGATGTCATAAATTATAATGACCATTGTCAGACATATTATAATATAACGTTACGTAATATTCATATGCATATATTATACAAACGTACCTAATTATTCAAAATCGAGTTTATTGTTAACGAAATGTTGGCAAACGTTTTTCCCCGCACTTGTCTTCGCGAAGCGTTTATGCGTCAGACAAACTCGTTTCATAATTAATAACATTTTCTGAACTAGAGTTGCTAAAACTTTTCTCACTATTATTTCTGTGCTCATATATTATTAAACACTTATTCGTCCATCACGTACAGATCACGCTGGATACAGTTGCAGTAAAGTTTCGTCTTAATTACAATTTTATTGGCAAGTAACACATGACCAAAGTACTCCTCTACGACAATAATAAATATCAAATACTACGAAAGACGACTATAGGAATTGAAATATTGACTGGCGCTTGATGAATGATAAGCACTGACAGCTGATATAACAGTTAACGGTGTTTTTTGTACATTTTTTTTTAAGTCGCATAAACAACAATAGATACTATACCAACCCTAATTATTTTCAGCATCTCAAGTCTTTCGTTCATGTTTAAGTTCATGAAAAATCCCTGATTTTTCGTTGATCAAAGTGCTTTTTAAAAATGTACTACAGTTTCAGAAATCTGGTTTCAAAAACAGACGCAAATTCGTTTACGATAATAGCTATAGATACTTAAATACGTATTTTCCACAGTCAAAGGATTATTTTTCTTTTTTAACGAAATTTCTATGAAAATAAAATAAGTTTAAAACTTCTAAAACTCTTGTGTAATATAATAAACGTCGTATCATTACCCAAAACAATAATGTAGTACAATAAAATACAAAATATTCGCATTAAATATTTTCCCACAGTGACCGAAATATTATTGACGAATCTTTAATATTATAATTAGGTACCCACTCATTAATTCATTACTATACATAACTACCTTACAGTTGTTTACGGTGAGTATTATAATATAATAAATATGATACTAATATTTAACAAATTTATGATATAACTAGATTAAACCAATCACCGAATAATTTTAATTGTATATATTGCTGTACGTTATAAGTCGCATAATGATAATGTTGACGATGTGATGACGATGCTGTGATATTTTAACAAACAATTTAGTTCAATCCAAACCGCCGAATAAAACACTTGAAATGTGAGTTTACCCTCATTGAAAATATTATGTATTCCACAAATCGCGATATTATATCACAACTTTAAACCGATTCGGCTGCATGTAACTTGCGTCCCAAAAGATATATTTTTTAGATAATAAATTTGACAGGTAACTTACGTCACGTTCTGGGAATGCAAGTCAGCTATATCATTATTATTGATATTATCGAGTCAGTGAAATCGATAGTTATGTATAAAATTCATATCTATTATGGTAAATACATTATTATTGTATGTGAGTATTATAGGATGCAAAGATCTATACATAGTATAATTTGTTAATTGTCAGATTCGATAAGATATAATAATACGCCGATAATATTTTGTATTTTACTCGTATTATATTTTAATTTTAGTCTTATTCAGTACGATACTTCGATTCATTGTGTTAAATTAATTATTTCTCCTGTATATTTCCAAAAGTTCTAAATTCCCTCCTCCTGCATGGATCTGAATGTTCAAGTAGTTTACAAAGAACAACAAATGCACGTGAAGCTTTTCACTCAAAATATTTTTCTAATTTTTATACTAGTTATCCGCATATTTTCCAATTCATTGACGACTTAAAATCATACCAGACTGATATATATGTCTTAATTAAAAAAAATATTTAAAATTAGAATACCTAGAAAAACAAATCAAAAGTTTAAAAAAAAAACATTTCATCATTACAATTTATAATAAACGTTTCATTGTTTATTATATATTTTAATAAAATAAATTATTAATGGTGACTAAAAAATACGAAAATCGTTCTTAAAAATATCCATTATCAGTCCCGCGGTGGAAGTCGTTCGCTACGCACGCACTTCGCTCGTTCCTTTATCGCAATTATGCCACAATGTTGTATTTTTCTGAGTGTTTCTTTTTCTTTGCTCTCGATCGGAACACTGTTTTATCCTCACACTCATAATGTTTTGTGTTTTGTTAAATCTAGTTCTACTTCAGTTTAACATACACTTATAAACTTTGCATCTAAAATAATCCAAAAAAAAATAATAAAATAAAATAAACCTATTCGTTCGTTGTCACGTCGACGCGTACACGCGTTGTCTTATCTTGAGTTCGCTACACTCATTAGCTTAATTACCAATTATGCTAAATTCAAATCTAATTAAAAATAAAAACATCATTAATAATAAAAATGATAAATCCATAAAATCCTCAATTTCACATACCTATTCAAAATCACGTACAAATGAAACTGAACGAATCGTCTTCTATGGACACAAATACGAACACCTTAGAAACTGGCTGGACAACTCAAACAAACAAATGTAATCTCTCCAGTTCATCAAACTCTACATCTAATCCTTCATCTCCCACTGTAAATCTGATTAAAAAAAACAAAAAAATTTTCGCCACACCGAACTGCTTTCAATCACTTTCTCAAGACGAACCTTCTCAAAAACTGCCAAATGAGGCTAATCCTCAGGATTCTGCCGAAACTGACGAAGTCGATGAAGTATTCAAACTCCCTCCTCCAATCTTTGTTAAAAACGTGATAGATTTCCCTGGTCTTTGCTCGGCTCTAATCGAAGAAATAGGCGTCGATAACTTTATCTGCAAGTCATCAAATGATAGTTTAAAAATTCAAACTTCAAGCCCATCGGTATACAGAGCCCTTGTTCACTACCTCAAAGCTGAAGGCGCTGAGTTCCATACATATCAGTTAAAAGAAGACAAACCACTTAGAGTTGTTATCCTCAACCTTCACCCTTCCACACCACTTGACCTAATCAAAGATGAACTTCATATACGCCTATTTGAAGTAAGACAAGTCTCCAACGTACTGCACAGAGTGAACAAAAATCGCCTCCCTCTTTTCTTTGTTGATCTCGAACCAACACATAGGTCAAAAGAAATTTTTCAATTGACCTCCTTTCTTCATACAAAAATTAAAATCGAAGAACCGTACAAATCAAAAACAATAAGTCAATGTTATAACTGTCAACAATACGGGCACACCAAAGCTTATTGCGGTTATCAACCCAGATGTGTTCGTTGCGGAGATGATCATCTGTCTCCTGACTGTCCCAATTCATGCGACGTTCCTCCAAAATGCGCCCTATGTTCTGGCAATCATCCTGCCAACTACAGAGGCTGTACAATTCATAAAGATCTTCAACAAAGGAAACGACTCAACTCAACAAGTAATTTTTGGCATGTTGATACCCATCCTAAACCTTTAAATGTACAAGGAAGTCACCCATCTAAAAACAATTCTGACAAGCAACAACCAACTCAAACACAAACTTACGCTCAGGTCACGTCAAATACCTGACAACACCGCACATGGCGATGTTGCTATCTTTATTAAATCATCAATAATATTTAAACCACTTCCTAGCTTTTGTCATGATCATATTCAATCCTGTGCCATTTTACTTAATCTGAACAATATTCCAATCTCTATTGCTGCATTCTACTCCCCTCCAAAACACAATTGTACAAATTCAAAATTTTCTGAATACTTTGACACATTTAATAACAATTTTATTATAGGCGGCGACTTCAACACCAAGCACCAGTCATGGGGATGCCGCACTAATAATCCTCGGGGTGTAGTCCTTCACAACTTTGCCACTTCCAAACATTTTAAAGTTCTCGCCCCTCCCGGATCAACATACTGGCCAACCTCCACTAAAAAAAATCCAGATATACTGGACATCTTTGTTTCAAAAATTCCGAATTGTCTTCATTACACCATTACAAATATCTTAGATTTAAACTCTGACCACTCGTCAGTAATGCTAACCCTCAATACCACTTTCCCACTCAGGCAAGGCCCCCCTAAGCTTTTCAATATACTACAGATCATAAAAAATTTCATGACCTCGTAAATGAAGAAATTAAATTAAATACTAAATTAAAAACCTCAGATGATATTGATTAAGCCGTAAATAGTCTAACCACCATTATACAGTCTGCTGCCTGGTCAGCAACAAACTATAATACAAATTCACAGATACATAAACCACTTCCAGAGATCATTCGAAATAAAATATATAAAATAAAATATATAAATAGTCGAAAAACGCAAGGCCAGAGCGTTATACCAACGCACACGCCTCCCCTCACATAAACACGTTTACAATCATCTAGCTAACTCTCAAAAAAATGCCAATAAAAATTAAAACTAAGGATTTTGAAAGTCATCTCATCAATCTCTCACCCAAAGACGGCTCTCTATGGAGGTCCACAAAACAAGCACTTAATTACAAAACTCAGAATCTTCCATTAAAAAAACCTGATGGTTCTTTGGCTTCCTCTGACTCAGAAAAAGCCGAACTATTTAAAGCGCATCTCTCGGCCACATTTCAACCCCATTCAGACGTTTTTGATGCTAATAATATGAATACGGTGGAAACCTTACTTGATTCCCCTCTTCCACTTACTCTTCCAGTCAAACCCTTCACACCGAACGATGTAAAATATTCTCTACTGCACTATTCGTCGAAAAAATCTCCTGGCTACGACCTGATAACTGCTGAAGTCGCTAGGTGCCTTCCAAATAGAGTCATTACTCATTTAACTCACATTTTTAATGCAATACTAAGACTCTCCTATTTTCCTCTAGTCTGGAAATTTTCTTCAATTATAATGATCCCTAAGCCTAATAAACCTCCGGACCTAATAACTTCCTTCAGACCAATCAGTCTCCTCCCTCTTTTTGCCAAAATTTTAGAAAGGCTAATCCTTAAACGCATTTCTCCTATAATTACCGAAAAACATATACTTCCTGACACCCAATTCGGTTTTCGCACCTCACATTCGACTACACATCAACTTCACAGACTGGTTGATGCAATATCCTTCTCCTTGGAAAAAAAGTTATACTGCTCATGTGCATTTCTGGACATATCTCAGGCCTTCGATCGTGTCTGGCACGATGGCTTACTATTTAAACTTAAAAACTTTCTTCCTCCAACCTACTACCTAATCATCAAATCTTACCTCGCAAATAGACAATTTCAAATTCGTTCCGGTTCTGCCCTCTCTGACATAGCTGCCATAAACGCTGGTGTGCCTCAAGGAGGCATTCTCTCTCCTATTCTCTATAACATTTACGCGTCAGACCAGCCCAACTCACCTTTCACATCTGTGGCCGATTACGCGGATGATAAGGTTTTAATTTCAATTAATGCTGACCCTCTCATTGCCTCAGAAAATTTACAAAATCACATATACTTGATGGAAAACTGGTTTACAAATTGGCGTTTTAAAGTTAATCCAAACAAATCAATACATTCAACTTTTACTCTCCGACCTGCCCCTTGCCCCAGTGTCACCTTTACGGTACCCCAATCATCTCCTCTTCAAAAGTCAAGTATCTAGGCCTCACATTTGATCAAATGCTAACCTGGGCCTATCACATCAAATCAAAAAGTCTGACTTTAAATAATCGATTAAGAATGCTAAAAACTCTGCTTCATAATAATATACACTCCTCACTAAATGTAAAAATGCTCACCTATAAATACCTGCTTAAACCTATCTGGCTCTACGGGATTCAGCAAAAAAATTGAACCTAAATAAAATTCAATCGTTCCAAAATATCGCCTTAAGGAAACTCTCGAATGCCCCTCCTTATGTCTCAAATCTCTCACTCCACACAGATCTAAAACTAAAAACGCTTAACGAAGAAGCCAAGGCCTACTACAAACGATTTCACGCCAAAACAAACTATCACCAAAATCCTTTAATTAAGAACCTAGCGTCTTTTACCATACCCGGAAATCCCCCAAGGCGCCTAAAGCGAAAGTGGTTCCGAGATCTTTTAAATAACTAATACATAAACTTTTCTTTCGAAAGTGTCACCAATGGGTGGCTTCTTTCTTCAGTTTTATCATGTCATATTTTATTTTACTCTGAGCCTATATGCTTATTGTGTCTTATGGTACAGATTGTATATTACTTATTCAAAATATATAAAAAAAAAAAATATTCATTACAAATAAATATGCTTTAAGAAACCAACCTAACCTTTTATTTAAATATTTTTCTTAAATGTTCGTGTAACTCATATTTTACTGCGTGGATACAATGCATGTACCAACCCTTAAAATACATTCAATAATTTAAATAATATTTTATTACATAATACTAGACTTATTATCTTATTATTTACTACATTTTTATTTTGACACGGTGTATGCGTGGGTGTATCCGTAACCCCCCGAGATTTAACCTTTGAAAATGTCTTTAAATAATATTCGATGGATAAACTCAGATCAAATAATAATATAGGAACGGATTTTTTCCACGGTATTTAATATTGTTTAATATTATTTTGTTCCTGTTAGTTTGTTATAATATTATTACACTGAGAAACGGGCCACCCTGCCACTCTGTGTATGAAACACGAATAAAAAATAATAAATGATCAAAGTTTAGCGTGAGTTTCGAGCGGATGTAATAATACACGGTTCAAACCAATGCGCTTAATCCACGACTGCCGAAAGGTATACTTTCTTAATAATACTACAGTCGTGTACACTGCTGACTTATTTAAACTTATAATTGCAAGCTTTATTTTTTTTCTCTCATAACAGGTGGATAAAAAAAAAATATTGCACAAAGGTACCTTATTTTTACTGAGTTGGTTACCGTGATTATTATTTGAACATAAAACGTTAGTTATGATTCCATAACAGTATAGATAGATACGTACTTGGTCTGATATTTTTTGAAATAACACTATTTTCGAGGATGTAATGTGTGCGTGTAATAAGGTTGATTTTTCATTTACAATACAGTCAACTATATAGTTGAAACAATATACTAACTGCAGAGAAAAAAAAATATGTATTTCGAGTTTATTTTTGTAATTTCAATACTACGACTATGAATTGAGATTATTGCTTAATATTAAAAAAAAAAAAAATACATGCGATTAAAAAAACAGAATTTGTTATTAAATAGATATACACTATACAATTGGTGGTTAGTCTTTCTGCTATGCATCATGATAAATATTAGTATATTGCATAGTATTATAATATTATATGTTATAGTTACAATACGTATGTCTAGTGATGTAAATTTTCAAAGAATAAAACATTTTTAAAATTTTATAATTTCTCATATTAATTTATTATTATCAAATAAATTGCGTTATATTATGAAGTGATAATATGTCTAACCTTCATAATTATATTTAAAACTGTGTACTTGTATTAGCATTTACCATTTTAATATTATTTTAGCTGCTATAGACATATTATAAGAAATACAAATAAATATATTATCTCATTATAGTTGTGCATTTTTATCTATTATTAAAAAATATATATATTATTAATTCAATATAAATTTTGAGTGTATAAACGTTTTCCTACATTTATTGATTTTACCATTGTTTGTTATTTATTGTTTAAGTTATATCACAATTATACACTAATTACTTTTTATGAATAGTTATTATAAATTACATTGCACTTAGTTTTAACACAAGACTATAAGTCTCAACTATTTATAATCGATAATTCATGAATAATATGTTATATTATTTAACATATAAATTATAGTTATATATTTTAGTTTTAGTTCATATGCACAGTCGTTTGATTCTTAATTAAATAATAAACATTTAACTTTATACAAATTTAAAAAAAATAATTATAACAAGATTATTATTATGTATTTTTTTTTTAAATCGAAGTGTTTTGTTTGACATTATAACATACTTGTTACAATGTAAACCAACCATATTGTGACCTTAAACATTAATTATATTAAAAAAATGTTCAAGCTTACATCACTTGTGCGTGGCGTATATGTTCATACATGCAATTTATTAATATGGGTAGCTCATGAACTCCGTCTGTTTGTTTATCCAAATGTGTTTGGATTATGTCAAGACGGAATTATCTCATTCAAATCCGACGAAAATCGCCGGAAGGCGTCTTTTTCGACAAGGTTACCAAAATCGGAGTGCCGTGAGTTTTCGAAAGCAGCGCCGGTGATCCCGAAATTAGCAGTTGGGAACGTTAGGTACCATCCTAGTATCAGATTAGTAACGTTTACAACCTTTTAGAGAATACGCGAATGCCTAGGGACCTTTGAGTGTCGGCCGCATATGGGTGTAAACAATAGATTAATCGTCGAATTCGGGGAGTGTAATCCGTCGAAGGGTCGTCGAATTCAGTGGGTGTAAGTCGTCGAGAGATTATCGAATTCAGCAGGTGGCCGAGTGCGGAGGGCATTGTCACAGCTGCTTTCCACGTAATATACGCATTCTGGCGGACCAACGAAGTTAGTCTGGTCACCTCCGAAGTTCGGTGGTAACGGACGTGCCAATTATTTGCTCAGAGTTCTCCATGGCGTCTCCTGCGAATGCGTCAACACACGATACAGTCTGATGGTGTTTAGAAAAAAAAAACAATATTTGTCGCTATTGAGATAGGAATATATTATATGACAGGCGAAGACATATTATTTGCACAACGGCTTCTCAGTGTTTCCCGAACAAACGAACACGCGCGTAAAGCATATTATGTTTCAAACGTGCGGTTTTATTTGACGAAAAAATAATATACAAAAATATGTATTACTTTCTGTTGAAATCGATTTATTTTCAACGTTGCGGACGTTTGTTTGTTTCCGACACAACTTGACGCATTGTACCTACCTGTACTGTAATTGAGAAGAACACATATGTCACAAGGTTTAACGTTTGCAGGAAAAGTCTTGCGGTAGGACGTAATTAGTTTTGGCGTTTACGACGTCGTAAGAAATCGCGTCGTACGGTTAGACGCGAACGGCTGTATCCTGTAGGCTGTATAGAAACCAGACAAGTTGGACGTACTAGCGATGCCGATCGCATGCGACATCTCTTCAAGCATCTCCCGACCTACAACGGTCGTAGGGCGTTGCTTCCGGTGAAGCTGTGTGAACACAATGATAATATTAGGAAGCGGTCGCGACAGATACGGTCGTCAAACTTTTCATAGGCAATTTTGATTTTCAACTTATTTGCCTTTCATTACATCGACATCTGAACGTTTGACAGTTCATCCATCATGATTATCTTTTACCGTCTGTTTATTATCAGCTGAAAATTCTTGAGCGTCGTCCGTTCAACATCCCAACGTGCAATATATTTTGCCAAGACGAAACTCTCACATTCACGCAACCGAAATCAGAATAAAAATCATATTATTTACTTCATTGGTTGATTTACGCATATGCAGAATATAATATAAAAACGATACTTTTATTTAATAAATAAACGAGGGTTTGTCGCATTGACAATTATAGAGAAAAACAAGCGTAGTAGAAACGCTATAAACATTTAACGATTAAAAACAAAACTGTTTGTCGTATTGACGGTTTGTATTATGTATAATTAGAGAAATAATAAAAAAAAAAATTTACGGTTTATTTATTAAATAGAATACGTAAACATTTTACACGTCCGGTCCGTGCTCGAACCTTATGCTAGTCACGATTTTCTTATTTCATTGTAATTCAAAAACGAACAATCGTCGATACATGAAATATTCACCATATGTTTATTTTATGATTATTTATATCTGCATGATAACATTTTCAAAATATTTTTATTTGTTTTGAGCTATTTAATATTTATAGACATTTTAAAATTTTTTTAGTTTTTTTTTTTTTTATGAATATAAATGATTAAATATTGTTCGTTGGATCAAAAAACTTTGAAATTTAATACAATAGATTTATCATAAATTGTTATAATAGCGGTTGAAAAATATTAAAAATACCTAGGCACGATTCTTTTAAAAGCATTTAAAGTTTTAAATTTTGTCTATGTTCATCAAAATCTCAAAAATGTGCAAATAAAATGTACATTTTTATAGCTAAGCATTAAAAATTTAAAACAAAGTTTCTCATAAGTAGTTCATACTGTAACCAAAAAAATTAAATAATTTATAAACATAGTATTTTTAATAAAAATACTATAAATATAAAAATTTTTTATAGATATTTTGAGTTTAAATTTGGACAAAATTAAATAAGAATTAAAACAAAGAATAACGATTTTAGTTATTTTGTTGTAATTGAAAAATATTATTCGTTTATACACACAATGATGTTTTAAATTTAATATTTTTGGTAAATATTAATTCAACTTACTGTTTTACTAATAGTTAAATAAATTACTATAATAGCAATACTACCTTTAAATGTAGTTAGTAATATAGGCTGACAGACGGTCTTCGTTCAGAATTGTTTTTCGTGTACAGTGTTTTTATATCATTACAGAATTCAAATTTAATGCATCTATTACAGTGACACCTACTAAACAGCAGAGCGATACTCATTTGCCAACCTTTTTTTATTTTATTTTCAGCAGTTGTGTGCCAGTTGCTGAAAATGCACGCAAATTGATGATATTTAGTAGCTGCCAAATAGTACAGCACTAGACTAAATAGCACTAGATAATAGCATTTTTTGTTCGATTGACGATAATTTTTTCATAAATGTATTTGTGAATATAATTTTATAGGAACAAAAATCAATATTGGCGATAGGTAACCGTAAAAAAATGTAAAATTGTTGAGTTTTCATAACTACGTTAATAACGTAAAATCTAAATTATGTTCAATGTCTTAATAGGATTAAACGATGATACGTACTTCTTATATTAAATGTACGAACAAACGCTGCGGCTGTATTATGTTGAGTGCTTGTATGAACCGTTGTTTTTTTTTATAGCATGGTGGACCATATTTAAGCACTTTCGGACAAGCCTCCCTCCCCCCCCCCTCTATTTGCGCCAATGTCGTGAAATCTTTTTTTTTCCTAAGTAAAATAGATTTATAATTCAGATTTTCATCGGCTTATCGGTAGATTTTAAAATAATTATGAAACTTTTGCGTATTATCACTGTTTAATCAGTATGATAGTATCGACCGATTAATATCAAATTGCGTTTACATCGCCGCGTAAATATTTTTTAATTTAGTTTATGTGTACATCGTCACATACCTACTCGTCATTCGTATATATTATATTTGTAACAGGAGTTATCAGCTATTGACTGGCGCGTACAAATCAATTTAGAGACTACCTATCATTAAGTACTGGCCAAATGATTTGAATTTCTGTAGACAATTAATATTTATTTTTGTAGTAAGTTGCTATGCACCAAACATCTTTTGATGGAACAAAAGTTTTCAGTTTTAGGTACGGTACGTTTTTTGATATAAACTAAAATCAACGTGGTTACTCCATTAATTTAACAAGGGTTTAATATTCATTCAATTTACATTTACGGGATATTGTACAAGTGCAAAGTGATTCGTAGTTTTGACTTTTAAAGTTACACGTTGGAAATGCTTTACCTAAATGACAGTATGAAATGTCAATACTATGATTTACTAATTAACTAAATAGTAAAAACAGTTCATCGTAAATATTTGCTTAATTCATCTACAAAGCTATTTATTTTTATATTTACCATTTATTTCGTACATCATTATGTCTAAATAATATAAATTCAAATTGGTTTTAATTTTATATTTTTCAAAAATATTTCCTTTCGCCCTGTTCAACAAAGTTTTCACCCTGTTCAAAAAATAATCAGTGTTGCCTACCGTAATGTGTTATAAACAGGACTGTTCTTAAAATAATGTATTTTGATAATTATAGATGTTAAATATTAATTGATGTAGGAGTATCTAATTATAGTTTAGTTTTCATCAATGAGTCCAATCGGTTATTACCTTAAAAGCATAAATACAGAGATGTGAATTATAATATTGTAATTTATAACTACTTACGCAAATTACATTAGTTAATTTGAAATTGAATGTCAACAAAAAAAAACTTATAACTAAGCGAAGTATAAAAAAAAGTCTTTTAGCAAGACTGAATATAAAAATAGTATACAAATAAGGACAAATAAAAACAATATAAGATAATAATATTTTTTTATAACTTTGGTATTTATAAGGTTTATATTGAGAAACATAATTTACATATTAGGTATACCGTGGTAATTAAATAATCATATAGCAATAGTTAATTACTGATACTAATGATAATCAACGCCAAACATTGGACAAATCTCGAAGGAACATAGCAAAATCATACTTTTTTGAAAAATGAGTATTGCATGAGCAATGAGACTATTTATTATTTATAAGTTTGAATAACAAGCCGTCAGTACACAAATATAATAAATAAGAGAAGGAGAGAGATAACGACCTCAACGACACGCGTCTCTAGCGGGCGGGCACGTAAAAAACATGGTAAAAACGTATATTATACAAGTACTTATAATAAAGGATATTATATATATATATAAACAAAAAAAAAAATTAAAAACAATATTCTTAATAGATAGCGATTAAACGACAGGATAATGAAAATTACTTCGCATTCGAAATAATACACTTGACGCGGACGTCTTCACAATATTATTATGTTATATAGGTACCGAATTAAATATTATATAAATTAAGGATAAAATGGTTCGATACAGCGGGCTCGATATTTACCTACAAAGACGACCTTTGACTACATACTTAGTACCTACATATTATAGTTTGATATTATAAATTATAATTTTTATATCCTAATTCATAAATTCATAACACACCGACCGCTATTAGACTGAACGCCGTCAGTGCTTACGGCCAGGAAACTTGTCATAACCGCGATTACCGTTATCGTTGATGATGTTGTTATGGTGGTGATGATTGCTGTTGTAGTGGTTATACTGGCCGCTGGGTTGCGGTTTACCGTTCACGTCGACAAGCTCCACGTCGGGAGGTAACACCACGTGGCCGCCGGACGATTGCTGTTGAGCCGCTGCTAGTTCGTTGACCAAAGTGTCGCCTTCCAAACTGATGGGCGGTTGAGACGGACGAGATCCGTGGTTATGGGCCGGATACGGCACTCGGTTCGGTGCCGGGTAAAAGCCTTGGTTAGGTGCCGGGTAAAAGCCTTGGTTAGGTGCCGGGTAATAGCCTTGGTTGTGTGCCGGGTAAAATCCTTGGTTGTGTGCCGGGTAAAAGCCTTGGTTCGGCGCCTGATAAGATCCGTGATACTGTTTCTGCTGCAAAAGGCCGGCAGGTGGTTGATGTGACCCGTACAGCGGAGCGTAAGGCGCGTAGTAACTGGCCGCGGCAGTCTGGAAGTGATCGTCCAGCGAGACGGGCCCTTCTGATGTCTGTGTGAGAAAAAATTAATACGAGATGAGATCATCGGAGGATTTGGACAATATTATATAGGCAAGTGACGTGTGGTCATAAACGAGCAATACGTACATACTTAATAATATTACTGAGTATATTATAACAATATTACGATCGTTAATTCGATTACCTATTATGTTGTTAATGTGTAAATCTGTGTGTTATTATAGTTAATTGAATATGCAGTTTAACGGCGCATGACTGCGTTGATTAAAATAAATAGCAGTGTAACCAGTCATAAACTACAACTCGTTTTTATCAAAATAATTACAAGTAGGTATTGAGAAAAAATAATATTTGACAATTTAATAACAATTAGGTATATAACATTGAAATTAATTTTATAAACCAAAGAATGAGTAATTTTGATCTTCGTGCTTGGCTATGCCGTCTATAGATACTGTCCGGTGTCCATCACATATCTATAGAGTAATACACTGGTTTTTAAAGCCCTCGGCGCATATGTAATATTGTAAACAATGGTCACGCCGATTCGATTCCGAAAAGCGGATGGACAGGATTGCAGAAAGGTATATATACATATATAACAGGTATAAACACAATAATATATCATATTAAGCCACGTGCGATCGGTTCAAAAGACAAAAAAAACTGATACATACCTGTGTTTGCCAGCCATTCCGATCGATGGCCCAGGAGTAGCAGCTCATCACCAACCGTTATTTTATTTACAATATTATTTTACTTTGTAACTCCCGGACGTGTCTCTTTTGCATTTTCTATTCTCCAAACTCTTGTTTTCCGACAATTTGGTGTTTCATCTGGATTTTTTTCACCCAACAAATAATTTTGTTGCGCGTTGCAATAATATTTTAATAATATGTACACGTGCATGGTAAAAATTTAAAACGTTTATCGTACAACGGTGCAATTACAAAACCACGATATTAAGCTGTTTGGCCATAATATTATATCGAACTAAAGCGTTAAAAACAATTTCCAAATTCGTTTTTGCGATGTGATTTGTACAATATACGGTACACTGCAATATTAAAATTTTGCGTCGCAAAAAGCTAAACAAAAAAAACCTGCTACAGTCATAATTAAATATTATGACAAACGGAAAACGAGATAGATAATAA
The DNA here is from genome assembly GCA_014851325.1 of Pentalonia nigronervosa. Classification (NCBI taxonomy): domain Eukaryota; kingdom Metazoa; phylum Arthropoda; class Insecta; order Hemiptera; family Aphididae; genus Pentalonia; species Pentalonia nigronervosa. The sequence continues at coordinate 37,795 of JACXSJ010000696.1, read as the reverse complement.
CAATAATTAAGTAGATGTAAAATTACAAACACCGATTCAAATATTTACGACTATAATAATATGTATAATACATTTCATACTTTGAACCGATCAAAATAAAAGCAGCAAATTAGTATACACCACTCTGAATTATTATTATACATTTAACAACACTTTGAAACGACGTGACAAATAAAAACTCAAATCGTTCAAGGTGGTAAATCCTAAAAGGTTTTATTCACACAAGTCAAAATAAATATAATAAGATTATGTGTTATAATAATAAGTTATATTTTAAAATGAAATACAAAACTAATTTTTCTTTGTAAAAATAATCGCTAAACAGACTATACTAGGTATCGCGAGACTTTTGATAAAATTATAATATTTTTCTTACAATAAATGATGATTAAAACAATATAACATTATTCGAGATTATTATGGTAAATAATTTATTCCAATCAACCGCTTTTAATATAAAATGTAATATATTATGTAGGTATAATAATATATTTTGATTATATGATTTTGGTCACATTTTGATTTTTATAGTAATCATTAAAAAACTAATAAAATGAATATATTTAGCTATTCCAACGTCGATGATCTTAATAATGATAATAACATTAGTTAATTAATAACCACATAAATATTTTTACCATCGAGTTGCTGAGAAAAGATTTTTATTGTCATTATTATTATTAATAATATTTTGTATTCAATTGATTTTTGATAAAATTAAATATTATATGCATCAAAACAGTATATTATATTAAAGTTGTTAATGAAGTTTGGGAAAATAACAAGCGTTAGGTATATTAATTCAATCCATCGTCGTGACAAATTGGTCTTTAGGTTATTAAATGACTATATAATAGCTGATATTAATATTATGTGTATAAAAAGCCGCTGCTATCTCGTTATTCTACCTTTTTAACAATGTTCTTCCGGTCGTTGTAATTCTGCATTGTACCGGACGGGACAGGTTTGATTTCGTTCGTCTCCACTTTCTGCGTCTCCGAATCGTCATTAGCTATCGATATTAGTTTTTCGTTTGAGATTTTTTTGTTTATTCCTTCGGGCAGAACTTGGATTTCTTTAAAATGGTAGAAACTCTTGTGGTTTGAGTCTCCGTCGCTGACCGTTGTTTCGTTTATTTGGACTCTATGTCCGTCAATGATCTATACGAATATGCAAACGCACAACAAACGGAATGAACATGATTAATGTACCCAAATCCACAATACTCAATAAAAAGTTTCAAAAGCAATGTTTAAAAAGTTAAGTAAAGAACATTTATTTGAGATGCCCTCTTGAAAATGGCACGAGTGAATAAATTTCACCGAGTCTCGCTGTATACAAAACTTTAGAAGTTTTGTCCACTACAGATTCGAAACTTTAACGAATTCCTAATTTTTTGTCTGAATGTGAATAATACGTAAAAATGCGAAACGCATGATGATTGGTTGCATTGTTATTAAATAACAATACGTTAATAAATTTATGAACTCCAAGTTATAACACAAAATATGTATTCAACATTTTTGTACGGGTATTTCGATATTTAAAAATGACACGTTTAAGAGGTATTACGTGTTTTGGTAATTCACAGTAAATAAAGTATAAGCACCAAGTATATGTTATGTGTATTATAATATTATTTTATATTCGATCGTATAAAAAAATTGGTCGTTAGCACTGTCAAAACCTGCAATAATTCAGTAACTATAATAAGGACAACGCATGTAAAATTTTATAATACAGCTCTATAATTTAATACAGAAAATATAAAGCGTTAGATATGTGCATAAAACATAACTGATTTACTATTATAGAAATGAACATCACGTAAAGACTTGTAAATGCAGAAACGTGTACAGAATCAAATGAGAATTAGCAGTAAAAATGAATTATTTAAGCTTCCTTTTTTTTTTATTCACAGCATATTATTTAATAACAATTTCGTACTTCGGTTTTAAACAATTTATATAAAAATTCCAAAATTATTCTCTACGCTGTTCGGGAGTAGGCCAATAATTTAAAATCGATTTTATAAGATTTTAATTTTACAACAGAATAGTACAACTTATGTACCTATTTATATGGGTTTATTATGAGTTATGACGGTTGATTATCGTCAATCAGAATACGTATAAAATATACAATATTATGTAAAAATATTAAACCACGAGTCGTAAATCATAAAAACCTCAAGAGGTATCTCCGAAAAATGTATTTCGAGTTTGAATCGAATTTAAAACAGAATCGTAGTAATTATTTATGTGTTTTCCAACGCCACAAAACTGTTCGCTAACCTTATTTTTTTTTTTGTGCTACTACTTTTCTATTTATTGCATTTAGATTTCAACTGATTTATGTACGAATACAAATGATTTGTAAGGTATATATTGGTACACTTACCTCGGTCTTGGACGTAGTCTTTCTCACGGGCTTGCCCGAGCCTTCTTGCACGTCGCCCAAGTTGTCTATTGGTGGCAGTCCCATTTTGTCAAATGATTCTAACATGCCTAAAATTGAAATTTTAAAAATGCAAATTTAAAATAATACAACACAAATTATTGATATTATTATTATTATTATTATTATTATTATTATTATTGATGTCATTAGTGTTTAGTATAGACCACAGTCGTATTAATGAAAACATAAAACATGCATTTCTCGTTGTGATAATCAATACAAGTTGCATATTTAACACAACTATAATTTGTTTACAAGCTGATTCTTTCATCGGTAGTCATTTTATCGATAATTTATGTTTTTTCTTTTTAAATAACAATTTTACATTATTTAAAGTCCTTATCACAAAACATTTTTAAAAACAAAATATATTTTTTAACACTGTTATATTTTCCAAAAGTGTTGTATCTGACAATAATAATTATTAAACATTTTATTTTCAAAAACACACACCTAATACATATGTTCAATACTGAATATTGACTGTTTTCAGATGAAATAATCACTCGCTATACCTATATATTAAAATTTTTAATATAAAATTTGTTTATAATAAAATACGTCGTGCAACATTTACCTGACGGCTCATGATGCCGAAAAGCATTAAGCATGATGTTCATTAGCAACGGAATGGGTGGCATTGCGGTTGTATTAACTCGGACGTTTCTTTTCGGTTTAAATATTATGACTTCGGGTGCTGTGAACGAAGCGGTTAATATCGGTTAATGTTTGTTAGATGAACCATTCAATAGTTATGGAAGTGGTGTTAACAATGTGGCGATATTAAACAACCTTTTAAAATATGGTATTGATGTTTGTGTTAACAAGGCGTTGTTATTATTATTATTATTATTATCATTATCAATATAGGCACCAAGTACACGCTGCAGGGTGTTTAGAAGAGACTACGATTAGCGAGGAGGAGATGGTTTTCAATTTAAACATATGTTTAAAATATCACATGAATATTTTGACTCTGTACAACGGAAATTAATTAAATATACATATTTATTTTTTAACGTTTTTTTATAAAAACTTAGTCTTATAATTAATATTATTATACTTAGGTGTGTGGTTCAGTCTCTGATAACTGTTTACATGACTTGACGCCTATGATGATGATGATAATAATTTATTATCCAGTAACATGCACACGAGACATATTATTAAATGTCATCATATTTTGTGACTATTTTAATAATGTTATCGTGGTTTTAAATGTTATAACTTTAAATTGAATCACGTTTAGATGATATAAAAATACGATTTATTGGCGGCACGTACTTCTGAACTCGTTGGTGTACGCTTCAACCATTTGGTTGAAAGGTTGGGCATTCATGGGGTTTGCGAATGGGTCGATGGGAGCCCCAAATGGTATTGGCTGGTGTCTGAACGGTTGTTTCTCTTGGTTGGAAACGGGAGGCTGGAACGGCTGGAAAGGTTGGAATGGTTGGAAAGACTGGAAAGGCTGGAAAAATTCCAAGAAGAACGGAATGTTGGGTCCTAGCTTCACGGTCTGCACGCCACCCGTGTAGTACGGTTTGGGCGTTTGGCCGTGGACAGGGACAGATGGGTTGGGTTTGGCGTCGGAGGTAGAAGGGTACGTTCCGGTGACGGGACTGGCTGAGCTGGTTTCGGCGACGGGGCTGGGTGAGTTTGTTCCAGTGACGCTGTCCGTTTGCTCTACGGCGATAGCTGTGGTGGAAACGTCAGATTCGGCCTTCGCATTTGAGACTTCCGGCAAGCCCGAATCGGTTCCGACCGCTGGAATTGTTGATCCAACCGTTACTTCTTCCGCTTGATTGGACTGCAGCACGTCTGGGGACGATTCAGTGCCGTCCGTCTGTATAACCGATGCGTCCGTGCGCTCCGTTTGCTGCTGTTCAGGCTCCTTCTTCTGAACCGCCTCCGACGAGGCCTCAATATCGAAGTTCTCCTTCGTATTCGCTGAAATCAAATTAAAATGCTATCTATTAATGACCGATTAATCTGTTTATACGCTTATTATATCGTGTAATTTCGTTTAAGGTCAGATCGACCTCTGTTATTTTCTTTTACATTTCGAACACCATTCAATAAATATAATGTACGGATAGGGCGCAAAAGTAAGTGTGTAGGGCTCACAATGGTGTTACATTTAAAGACGTGTAGACAAACACTGAAATACGTCATATAGGTATTGTCTATAGTGTTATTCGTGTAATCTGAGAAAATCCACTTTCAAAGGTATTTGTACGTATCCACGACTGGCACAAAACTAAACCAATCATATAAACCGTAGACATAAACCTGGTATTGTTAATAATTGAATAAACTGAACAGTGTACATACTTTCACTATTTTCGAAACGAACCTAATATTAAATAAACAATACTTAAAAAACAAAAACAATTATTTGGTCATCAAAACTTTACTGCAGATGGTTTTGGTGTTAATTATTTGTTATTCAATTTTTATAATAATGTATTCATTAATTGCATGATGATCGCACTCAACAGATATTGAATTCTCTGGCATGTCTAATATAGTAATGTACATGCAATGCTTTGATCTAACGCTGTGCGAAAACTCAATACGTCATGAATCAACATTTTTTCATAATGCATAACACATTAGTTAAAAATATCGAATCAGATAACTCCACCAACTGTATTATTACCGTCGTTCTCGCGACTTATCGCAAAATCACGAACATGTATATATTACAAAATACTTTACTAGAATATTCGATTCGATATATTATACATTTTAGTTGTTATCGTCCCGAACATATTATTATAATACAATTATCATTATCAATATATTGACATATATTCATCGTATTTATAAAATCGTTACAATATGTTAATATGTATTATGTAATGCATTTACATTATACTTGGGTATAAAAAGTGCATTTCTTTGTTCGACGACAGTTCTTGCAGAACAAATTATAATCGTCTACTGCAATCTCTTTGGCACTAAACGTTATTCAAATTGATCACACCGGATGAGCGTCACGCGCGCTATGCCGTGTTGAATACCAATAAGTATTATAATAATGTTATTATTATCATCAGCTCCAGACAAGCCGCGTACAACATAGCGTACAATTAATCTGTACACCGCCACTGTTATCGAGTACCGAGTTGTGTTAACCATAAAAACTGCACACATCTAGTAAAATCTGTTGACTATACTGCGACAGCATTTTAACCGTTGTTATAATAATTATGTAACATGTTTCCAGTATAAGCGGAAAAGGGATTAAGGCAAGGATGAAAGCTCAACAGTGACCAACCCATAATTATTTTGATAACCTCCTCACTCCTGGAAATTGTTAATATTTATAATTTAAATTATTAAATTAATCGCAGCGATTGTCTTTATACATTTAAATATTATAATATATATATACATATATAAACTGCCTACTATAATTATATCTGACAAATTTAGAAATAAGTGCGAGCGCAATGAACAATCAGTGATTTATAGAAATATATCGAATAAAAATGTATAATAACCAGAAAAAATATATAGGTAAAGGTGCTATTATAGGTATGTAACATCTTGATTTTGAAACTTTTTTGAAAACGTTCATGTTCGTAAACTGAAATTTAAACAAGTAAATTTTGATTTATTTAACATAAGATACTAAGGTTAGGTTAGGTATGATAAGATTATGTCTTGATGAGATTATATCTTATGACCTATAATAAAATATTTAGAAGGTTTAGATTATTTGAAAATTAATTTTCTTAATTTACGAATTAGTTTATTAATTAAAAAGAACGACTTCTCCTATTAAGTATTTTCATTTTCACATTATTCAATTATTATTCTTAATACATAAATTTTAATAACTCCGAATCTAATCGTTCAAATTTTAGTTTGAATACCTCCATCAATAATTATCAAAAAAAAATCATAGTTCTCATTTGGAAACGTCATCAACAAGATATTCGTTAAATTGTATAAAATAACTAAATATTCTAAATAATTTAAAATATGACCTTAAGTATAAAAATTAATTTGTATAAATGCATTAATAAAGGATACATGGAGGGTTTGCATACTTGGTGAATCATCTTATACATTAGTAGTCTTTTTCCGTTTCCATTTAAAAAACTACGTGCAATGATCAATGCGTATTAATTATCAAAATATTACAATATTATAATGTTATAATAATGTTAATAATCTCTCACAATCTTTCGTCTGTTCGCCTGTTTCATGCGAAATATCACGATAATATTTTTTATATATATAGTCTATACCTCTCATTTCGCTACGAGTCGACTCAATACATGATACAACGGTAATAGTAATACATATAATATGACATATACGTACTGTGGCCAATTATTGCAATGGTGTATAACTTTATCATTATTATTTTAATTTATTATATTTTTTAAAAACCACGGTATTATTAAAAAAAATACCAGTTTCACGGTGCAGCTTTAAAATTGTTGAACTTTATTAGTCACGAATTTTGTACTGTTTCTCAAAATAGTTCTTATGTTTTCCCGTAGCTCAATCATTGTACGATAATTTTGGAATAATTAAAACTAAGTAGTTTTGCTTTAATTCAAATATGCGTATAATAGGTATTGCATGATTGGTGGGATAAAAAAATGCGCTGAATTATCTATGATGATAATAATTAATAGGTCTTATGATATTAATATTTTATTTTACAATGCATTATAATTATATATCATAGAACAAGTGAAGGCCAAAGACGTTATGCGATTAAAATTATACTATAACATAAACAATACACAGGTTCGTGTAAAAAAGATCTATCAGACTATCATATTATTTAGTAACCTTCGAATTCACGATAAAATAGTATGTTATAATAATTTACAGCAATGAATAAAAAAAAAAGTACAATATTATAGGAAAAATAATTTTAATTTTGTTATTGTAATTTTTCATTTTAATATCATTATAAAAAAATTGTTAAAAAATCAGTTTGGTCATTCAAATTTGTACTATAAGCGAATTTATTTTTATGATGATATTTCTTATGAATATTAATTATTACCGCACATGTGTTATTGTAATCATGTAAAATATTTAATAGACCAACTCATGAATTAAAATTAACAGAATTATTATCATTTGCTGGTATTAGATAGGTACAACAATTGTACATCCTTTATTATCATAAAAACTTTGTTAAATTTATTTACTAAACAAATGCAACCAAGTAACTACCATGACATATAATTATTATCACTCCAAATTAGAAACTTACACTGTAACCAATAAAAAAAAAATAATACTTATTTTGAGAAACAAATAGATTATAGGTAATAAGTAGGTACATCCAAATTTTATAGTATAAGTTATAATATAGAAATTATACCCATTATTATGGTAATTTAATTATTTAACCAGTTGTTGTAAAATAATCGTTTTTGCTGCAATGACTTTGCAAATGTTTTAACAGCCGGTGCGCACCGCACATCACAATTTACAAGGCAATCAACACCGAAAATATACATAAGAAAAATTGTAGATTTAAATTATGCATTTATGCAACTGAAAACATATATGAGAGTCACGAATGTATACAATACAAAATATAAACAAATAAACAATAAAGACTGCTTGGAAAAATATTTATATAGTGATCTGCAACCAACGATTTCTATTGATTCACCGGATTTAAAAAGAACTAAAGTTCTCCGCGGTGCATAATATTATAATAATATACTAAACAATCGCGTATCTACCATACCTTAAGAATAAATGAAAATAAAAAATATTAGTCACACAAATCTTCTTTTACGGAGATATATTTCAAAATGGTGGACATTTTTATGTTATCGTGCTCTCGGGACTTTGCAATGATGGTTAAGCTGTAGATTTCACTACATTAGATGACATGCTTACCAATAATTGTGAATAAATTTATAGAAACGGTTAAAACTATAGGACCCACGTAAATGATAAATGATTTATTAAAATATTTTTAGCGAAATTTTTTTGTCATATATATTGATGGGATTATAATAGATATTATAGCAATATTATTATCATTAATACCCGAGTCGTAGGTATACGAAATACTAGTAAGTATAGCACCGAACTCACAATATACTATATAGTGCTTCATCATCGTAATCGGCAATATCGAGTAGCTCGCATCCAATGACGATAATTGTATAATAATTTATCGTTTGTAATTAATTCGTTGACGACACAACAATATAATATTACCTTTGAGGAAATGACTGGTTCTCCCTAATGATGATGCACACACGTCAATATAATAAACACGGCCAATTTGTATTTCAACAGCATAGGCAGGTAATGAGTTTATATTATAATCGAGTCGAGTTCCGACTGTTCCAAGATTACACACACGCACTGTCCATCCGGACAATAATATCCAATAATCCACTCCAATTGAATGTGATTTAAGCGCACTATTAAAATCTAAGTGCGTGGCAGTTAAATTTAGGTACATAATATATTAGGCTAATTTAACGTAACAAGCCGTAAACCTTTAACCTACTATTATAGGTAGGTATATACAAAATATTATACAGTCGACGATGAGATAAAAATTACATATAATGATATTTTACTATCCCATGACGCAAATTAATCGTTTTGTCTTTAGTGATTTAATATAATACACTGCATGAGCGTATCAGCTGAGCATATGCCGTGTCGTATTTAGTTTAAATATTTTTATTAAAATTATTCCATAAAAGTTAGGTCGCGCGTGTTTACGAAAAAAAAAATCATAAAACTCAAACTGTGGTATGTATGATAATATTATCATATTACATTAAAAATAATCTTGATAATATTATATTACATTGAAAACGTTAAATCTTCAAGATAAAACTCAGCTATATTATGAAAATTTATTTTTACTAAATCACTAAAATCACGATGTAAATAATGATAAATTATCATTGAGTAGGTACCTATTATAGATATTAACACTATTTTAAAAGTAAACACGATGGTTCATAATTATATATATACTGTTTATGTATATATTTCATTTCACATAAGAACTGTTGAAAGTTATAAATTAGGTAACAGAAGTTATTACATGCACCTATATGTAATAACTATGCGTATCGTACAGTGGCCAATAAAACGAACGGAAATTGTTCTATAAACAGTTACTAATATTCACAAAGTCAAAATAGAATATAATTATAAATATACGTGTCGTTATATGATATATACCAGTTGTACCGGAATGGTTTATTTATGTTCATGAGCATTTATATTATGGTACAAGGATTCCAGTAGGACAATAATTTATAATATTCAATTGCATGATAATTGCAATAATAATAATAATAATATCGACAACAATAATCCTAGTCAGTATAGCGTAAATGAAATCCTTAAACTTAAAGCCTTATAAATATCTGCATTAATACAATTAGGGAGAGACTCGGTTTCCTTAAAATGTTGCCAACTCCCCCCCCCCCCCTCAAAATCTATAATAAATTATTACTCTGGCGATTTTACAAGTATACAAAACGTATTTTCAAAAATTAAACCCGGATGACACAGTTTCAATCGAAAAAAGTATTAGCATTATGGCTGAACCCAATTTAGGTCCAAACTTAACATACATTCAGTCCAACTTTAGATGTTTACCAGTCAACATAACTAAATTAGAATCATCTGGAATGACTTTGTTTGAATCAATTGAAGTTATTAGTAATACTAGACAGACTCTCAAAATGTTTAATAGAAAAGTAGAAAAAAAAATTTACGACAAATTTCAAAACTGAATTGATAAAAACGTTGGATTTAAAACTTTGATACAGATTTCCAAAATACACTCCGGTGAAGTAAATACTGTGGAAAGAATAGAAGAAGATTTAAAGGTTGAGGATCTTGTATTTTTCAAGTATGCTCCAATAACATCAATAGATGTAAAACGAAGTTTTTTTCACATTACAAAAATTTACTTTCGAATAACAGATACAACTACAAGTTTGATCAAATTAAAAAAAAAAAACCATTGTATCACAATGTAACGCTAGTAATGTAATAATTTAATAAAAATGCTATGTAATTTAAAAATAAATAAATAAAAATACCAATAAAAATTAGATACTTATGAATTTATAATTTATAATAAAATTTTTTGTGCATATTTTGTTGTTTTTTTTTAGCTAAAAACGCATATTTTATGATTTTAGGTGTATATTTTGATTGCATATTTGGTAATTTTTTAGTGCATAAATGCATACATATTACAATTATTTTAAGTGTATAAATATCCGAGCCCTAATAATAAACATACATCATTTTCAAAATATATTATGAGGAGGGCTATTTGCGCTTATGTATATTATCTGTAATAGGTATACATATAATGTCCATGATATGATACATTGGTACCTATCGAAGAAAAACATTTAACAATATATTATTATTAATGCAACTGCAAGACAATTTAATTAAATAAACAAAATTGCTATGGCGATGTTAAATAGTTATGAACTGTACCAAGGTTAAACATTAATAGGTTTTATTCGTGGTTAGACTTGAATGTTATACTGAATGTTTAAATCTTTCCAACATTTTAAGATGACCAAAACAAACTTTCACTATAATAACTCATAAGTAATGTACACTTAACGAGGAGTTTTAAGTGTTGAAAAAATGCGTGGGAAAAGTTTATTTCTATGCACTACCTACATATTTTTTGATATTTCAATTAAACAAATGTCGTTTTTTTATTTAAAATTTAAATAATTTGTAAAATATAATTAACAAACATTTGTAAATGTTTAACATAATACAATAATTAATGATACTTTTTCTTATAGTAAACATTCATTTCCGTTTAAATTAAAGGTGAAAATACGTAATACAGTGATCGCATTTTTTATCAATATAAAAAATGCATGCTTAATTCGCTAATTTAATTTACTTTACTCTCAAGACAATTTCGAGTAAACCACTTGCTCAGTATTTGGTGAGCAAACTCAAGTTTCACAATTATAATAATGTAATGTACAACGTGGCGTCGTGCGAAAAGACGACTGGCACGCGTGGTGTCGATAATAATAATTATACAGAATAAAATAGCATCATGTCGATAATGGCATATTAAAATGAGGAAAAAAAATTTTCTCGTGGGAAATTATTGCAGAAAATATTATTATTATTGCTTCGGCGGTAAATTTTATGATGGCGTACGTCTTATAATAACTGCGTCCGAATAATCATATCATATCTTGCCGTACATTAATAATAATAGGTACGTGACATTTTAAGGCATCGATAAAATAATATACATACTAGATTGTTATACTCCCGTGCGTGCGATAGTATAATAATAATTATAATAATGTATTACAATATTTACACTGTAGACATTATGCACGGATCGCGCGTGAGTTTATACCCATATCGTGGATATCGAAAGGCCGCCGCCGTCAGATTACGTCTCAACCGTGGTATAATAATAATTATTGTAACCCACCGCCCGGGTAGCGGGTGCACAGCGGCTGACATCCTTCACGAACCAAAGACTCCATAACGCGCCGTGCAGGTAACCCATAGACCTTATACTGAGTATATGGGTCTATGAGGTAACCCCGCCGCTTATACCGGACGTACGGCCCATTATTATGATAACGTTATCGTTGGCAACTATTTTTTTTATAGTATACTGTTCGTCGCACGCGTGTGTTTCTACCATTCGAATTCGCAAACATTTCGATCACGGCGGAACTAATAATATTACGTCTATAATGCCATAGTGTGGCTCTTATAATGACGCGATGTGTTGGTTTTTCTTTTAAGTTATAGAACCGTGTAACTGCAGTACAAACAACAGTTTTAACGATAAATCTCGAGGAAAATCTTTTGTATTTCTGTTCCAAATGTCGTACCGATATTTTTCCAGGGCGATGTGGCGCGAAGATAGTAAGCGAGAGGCGGCCTTCTGCGAGTTTTATAAAGGATGGTGGGTGGCCGGGCAACGGCCAATGGGTAATAATTTAGTATTAACTAGTATTTTGGTATTAACTACGACGACAGGCAGTTAAAAATATGACGGTAAATGACTTTATCGGGTAATTATGGGAGATCGGTAGACAGGAGGCTGGAATATTATACAGATTTGCCTCTAAAAATTTTCAAGTTTGTCACGTCACTGCAGGCTCCGATAATCTAAAATGTAAATGCTTATGACTAAATCAGCAAAAATACACAAATCGACCGAGAAAATATTCCGTATGATTATTAAAAAATAACCTTGTATAGCTTAGCGGTGGTAATAATAGTATATATAGATAAGTAAACATGTAGTAGTGAATAAAATATTATGTAAATTTATATACTAGGTATAATATAAATTTGGTAGCTACAAAATGAAATCGTGTTTCGAAAACCGTCTACCGTGCGGAGCACACGCCCGTTTCGAATCGTTTACAAAATATATAATATACATCATATAATCTCTTTTAATTTAGCCGTGTTTAATTTCTACCTTTATTTCTGTGTGTGTGTGTGTGTGTTCGGGCAAAATGCCATTAAATTGATTAAATCTGATGTCGCGTATAAACGGCGCTCAACTCGGTTGGTAACAAACTTTTTTCCCGTTATTTATTTTAGAAAACGCGGCGCGTGGCGTACCTATACATATCTACCTAACTTACAAGATTATAAATTTATATCTACACGAGCTCAAAAAAATCACGGTCCGCTGGTTCGATTCGTTTGAATCTTACGTAAACGTAGGTACCTATATAATATATACAGGTGGTTTGTTGTCACAAGCTCAAGGTCGCATCGTTTGCATTGAACGACGAGTATTTGACTAGTAATACAAATTTGAACTAAAACAGTAAAACATTATAATAATGCAGTGGACATTTTGTGAAAAATGCTTGTTTGTATACACTTCGCTTGACAAAGTTTTTTTTTTTTTTTATCAAACCATGACGACATTATATTTTATTATTTATATAAAATGAGCAAATGATTAATGATTAGAATAACATGGTTAAACAAAAATATTTAAAACGCAAATACTAGGTACCTATTTGAAAAAAATATTCTGGCTTTTTTTTCTCAGCTCTATAGGCAATATAGATAAATAGCTGGTACGCATTTAATGGACTATATTATGATATACCTACTCGTTTTCACATTATTTTACGCTTGTACACATGAGTTATTGAAATATAAATATATTGTCAATAGGTTAGTCAATAGGTATATTGTCAATATCAATATAAATATTTGAAATATTTTCTAAAACACGAAAACCACACTACAGAAAATTAATTTATGTATAAGGGTATATCGTATATATGTATATATTATCATAGTTATTAGGCCAGACTTGTTCTGAAACAAGTCCACCAGAAAGAAGACCTCCTACTAATATATATATATATATATATATATATATATAGATTATAATGTTATATAGTAAGCGTATAGTAGACGATAAATCTATTATTACGTCGTATTTTAATCGTAATAATCGCATCTCCCTCCCGTGGTCACCGCGTTGTAGGCATTATCATAACGTTATAATAATATTATACCTACAAAACGTTAAAAGTCCCGTTAGATGAATAATTATTATAATAATATAATATTATGTTATACTTAACGTAACACCACGTCGTGCGTGCCGAGTGAAATTTCTTTTTGTGTCGCCCGCACTGTGTATAATAACATATTATATTTATAACAGTATGTGCTCGACACGGCCACGGAATGGATAACAATATTATTCTATATACGATTTTCAAAAGAGGCCATCGTTTCACGCGCATCTCGTGTTTTGATGAACGAATACCGTTTCAGTTGTTATTTTGTTGTGCCTACTGTGCTATATAATTTAGAGTCAAAATCTGATCGATATTATGCGATATTCTCATAACTCTGTACAAACGGTGTAATCATTAGAGATGGCAAAATTATTAATTCCAATAACGTGGGGGAGGGTGTGTAGGAGAGGAGTAGGTGAGAAATTATCAGACGCACGTGTTCCCCAAAATATTTTTACAATACAAAAAAATATGTTTTAACTTTTAATTGAATGAATAGATATCGATAAATTTGCAGTAAATGCGAGTAGAGAAAGCAAAATAATTTATTGTTTTATTTGTTAAGATATTTTATGTACATTGTATAGATACTTGAACATTATTCACGGGGATTTTTATTTTTAAAAGTATAATTTAAAATTGTACACAATAAATTTGTTTTTAAGCTAAGAAATCTATAGGTAGAGAATTATTATGGCTAACTTTTTGTCGGGACTTGTGTGCGGTTCCCGGATAGGAAAAAAAAGAACAATTTGTTTTTAAATTAATTTAGTTTTGTTTTAAAATAATTTTTTTGAAGGTTGCATTAATGAACATGAGATGTGTGTATTGTAACACAATTTTATTATTATCAATTAATTCACATCCATACTGTACCACACTATATTATAACAAAAATACTGTAGTATTTAAAATATTTTTATGTATGAAATATTGAAAATTGTAATCTATTTAAATAAGTGGTAGGTTTGTCAAGTATCATATTTTCCTAAAAATAACGAGTATTTATAAAAGAAAAAAAATCAACCATTAGATTTTGTAAAACTTTGTTTTGAGGTAATAATATGATAGCATAATAATATTAAAATAAATACTTTTCTCGCACTTGGACATTTAACTCTGACTAATCTACTATTATTCTTGTAGAATTCGCAGATGAAATATTTCACGTTAACGTGTCACGTGGTCGAGACTATCTATATACGATATATAACCTCGTATACCCTTATTATTATTATTATTATTATTATAGCCTCGTCACGCGCGAGTGTCCCTAATGGGAAAAACTCCATCAAAGGTCGACGTCGACAACAACAATAACAACAATAATCGATAGCAAAGCGTTTTTTATTGTCCTTTTCCGCGACGAACCATCAGAAATCTCATTTTCTCGACGACTACAATAATGTTTATAAAATGTAATATTGCAAGTTTAGTAGTTAGCATTACGAAACTACGGAGATATCAGCGTAACTAAGCGGGGAGCATAACCCCTCCTAGTTAAAATCTGAATCCTTGCATAATAATTAACTGTCATGGACTTAATGTGTGAAATAATAAATAATTTTATATGCATATAAAATATTAGTATTGTGAGTATCCATATGGGTGTTCGTACAAGAAATTTATGTATAAGCAAGAAAATCAAAACATACATCAGGTCGACTATGATCTAAAACAGATTCCGTTATCTGTCTATAATAAATACAGAAAAATAATATTATCCCAACCAAATTATTAATTGTGATAATTTATAAACATTTGCATTTAAATTATAGGTAATACAGTTATAAAACAAAATATATACTATAATACTTATTTTATTTTTAATGGTGGGGGACGCTTTTACTTTATTTTTAACTTTGATCTAATACAACTAATTGTGTCTTGGTATTTAACTCTAGTAATGCTCATGATGAGGAGTGTGTTGTTTCCCACGACTTATTTTGAACTATGGTTTTATAAAATCGGCTCAAACCCCTAAAACTGTTAAATCATCCTATGACTACGCCCCATGGCTAGCGACCTCACGCGAAACGTTTCATTCCCGCGTTGGTGGCGGGGAAAAATGAAAATTGCACACTTACACTACACCACGTATAGGTAAACAATAAATATTATTGCGAAAAATAGTGTAAACACGATGACTTACCCGGCGAGGTGACACCGTCGATGTCCAGCGGCAGAGCCGAGGCCGACCAGACCGCGGCCATTGTTACGACGACAAATGCGTAAAACATCGTCTTGGCCGACATCGTAACGTTTCGTATCCTCCGATGCGATACTGCTACAGTCGCGTTCACGCGCAACACTCGCGCAGAAAAGACACACAATCACACACACGAAGTCAGCGAAGTGCTGTGGATCTCAACGTGTCGTAATATTTCGGGATTGGATTATACACGAGTCACCGTTCAAGTACACTCTGCTGGGCACGGCCGCGTTCCAGATCGGCTTTATAGATGTTCACGTCCTATCCCCACCTCACCCGACTATAACCTAACCTAACCGACCGCCGTCGCCGCCACCACCACTTTTGTAAACATCATCACCGCTGCCGACGTTTGTTTTGAATAATAATGATTATTATTATTATTATTTATTGTTGTTGTTTTCGATTGTTACTATATAACACTTTACGGTCTTTCGCGTTTAGTTCTAGAAATTTCGATGATCGTTCGGCCTTAACCGCACAAAATGAGAATAATAATTACATCGTTAGGTATTGTGTTATAATATTTTAATTTAAACCAACTACCTTAAATCAAAACACGATTTTGATAAAACAGAAATAAAAAATTGTAAAAAACTAATAACTATCTAACCATAATTAAATTAACTAGATAGAGAATATATTTCAAACTATTGTAATTAGTAATTATTATCCATTCAAATCCTAAACCGATGAGATCATCATAACGCGAAAACCGATGAGACGAAACAGACGACAGGCGTACGCCGTTCATTCGAAAATTGCAGTGTCCATTAAAAATGGGAACAGAATTAATTTGCTGGTTAAAAACTCACAGAGTTACTACACTCAGCAGTCATTTTTATTTATGTTATATTGGTATACTTATAGATTATGTTTGTAACCCACTGCACACGTATTATAATTAAAGTAAATAGTAATAAAACAATATAACAATATAATATATCATGTATAGTAATAGTGATTTTAAATGGTTAAATAAGTAACTATCATCTATACTCTGTTCAGCGAGAGAACACACCGATTTTGCACATCTCCCGTGCCATTCTGCCATAGAAACCGGCTCCCCTATGGCAGGATGTCAAGTGGGGATGCGCAGAAGAACCGATTTTCGTCGGTCCACGGCGATTTTTCTCGCTGAATAGAATATAGTAATATTTTTTTTACAATAAATCAATAAACGCGTGTATATAGGTATTACGGTATTTGTAATATTAAATACTTTAAATAAAATTGATAGTATCATAATATCAATTTATTTTTTATAAATTTTAGATTCTCTAAACAATATTTGTTGATAGCATTGTATAAATGTCTTGAAATTTTGAAAAGATGTCTTTTAAATATAAATTTAAATTTAATTAAAAATATTTTTCTGTTTATAGCTTTTTATGCAAATAGAAGTTTTTAAACTCTCAAATTGAGCACTATATATATGTTTATATTTTATCGATAGAAAATTGAACTTAATTATTAGTAGTTATATTTAAAATTGTTCACTAGTTTCTTATAATATATTTAATAAGAAAAACTACAAAAAAGTGTTGAAAGTTTATAAGAATGAAGAAGCTTAAGTAATTTTAATTATGGAGCTCCGTTCAGAAGTCGGTTTATAATTTAAACTAATGAGAAAATGGTAAACTTTTAGAATTTCAACGATACGAGAAAATAATAATAAAAATAATAAAAACATATTATTTTATTATTAGCTTTTTGTACAATTGTAAACATAATTTTTCTAATAATCAGTTATATTTTATTTACGAGCTCTAAATTCCGTTATCTATGATAATATAATACAAAATGTCAAAACAACTCTCATCATACATTCCACTCCTTTACAACAGCCAACCTACACAAATTCTGGCGCCACTGCGATGGATAAAGATCTTGGCGCCAAAAGTATGTAGTCGTGTGGCTAGTCTTAATAATCACTCAAAATTAAAAAAGTCTACAAAGCATACATCTTATTTAAAAGATGATAACATCATCATTATATTATACCATTTCGTTATTGTTATACACAATAGTGTATTCATGGGAGGGGGGTGATTTGAGTGTCGTATCTCCTATAACATTTATTTTAAATTGGCAAACTACATTTATGTATTTATTTAACTATAGATATTATTATATAAGCTATATTTATAGTAGCTATATTTTATAAAAATAATACCAAATAACACTAATTCCCTATGCTATAGCTTTACATAACTAAGATAATTTCGAGTTATTCCTTTGTCATAAACACTATTCAGTAATCACTAATAATTAATCAATAATCACTGTTACATAAATTTATTTAAATACATTATATTAAATTATATTGTGGTACAAAAAAAAAAAAAGGTTTCGAATATTATTTTATCGTGAAACGACGATGCAAATCAGCTATGCACAAACTCCAAATAAAATATTTAATGTAGAATTTATAACTATATAAACTATCTAACAATATTATATGCCCTAAAAATAACTTAACCCTTAAAAATACTTAATTAATTAAGATTAAAGCCATGTAAAATGGACCTTTTATTGTGATTTGTGATGAAATTCTACTAATAAAATTGAAGTAGATATAATACCTATTTGTAAATGTGAATATTTAAATATTATACATCTATTTATTTTTATATACAGAATGATCATAAACGATGCTAATCATTATTTTTTCATTTAATAATGAATTTATTTAAATTTTGATTTTCAGAATTTTTAAATATACTTTGAAACCATATTTGAAGATTCTTGAGATGTTTTGTACTACTTAAGGAGTGTCCTCTGGTGGTGTACCATAACTTCTGTTTTTCAAACAATAACCATCCTTTTTTGCTATAAATTATTCAGTGTATATTTTTTTTGAAATATTTGCATTATTGAATGAAAAAAATATAATGAGCATGCTTGATGATTGGTGAATCACCCTGTATAATCATTGTATTGAGAGGTTCTTATGATATAAATCAAATTTTTTTCTTTTTTGAAGAGGAGGGGGGTAATAGGTAAATTGAACAAACTTTTCATCCTCCCCTCTTTACATAAATGACCAAATTATGCCACTGGTTATGTAATAATTTATGTTTATTATTAAAATATTTAACACGTAAGGCATATAATTATTACATATTATAATATACGCACCACAATCTGATAACGGTATACATAATATGATGAAACTATCTGGATATCTGGATTTAAATCAATAGAATAATATCTTCAAATTCCAAATGTTTGTTAAATTTGCATATTAATAGATTACTTAATTAAGCTACTTTAATAATAGTTAGTTTTATTAAAATTATCAAATTTTAACCAACTAACCATAAGTATTAAAATCATGTATACGCAATTATTTAACGAATGATATTAATTGACTTTTAATCAATTACATTTAATATAATATGTAGACTAGTAAAATATATGATGTCCTCTGAACAGACACTTGAATTATTCTATGTATAAATATATACAGTATATTGTCAGTATACTAAAAGCGGTCCAACCATATGGTCTTCGTACATATAAAATCATAACCTATACCAATATATTATTTTTTAGTCTATTTTAAACATTTTCAATAAACCTAATATTATCTCATGGTAATTTATGATTTAAGTACGTTGCATAGTGTGATGTTGCTCGCTACACAGAGTAAAACAATATCCATCGTCCATGAGGCTGCAACGGTGTTAGACGCGCGCTCAACAAATGACAAAAATCACATTTTTTCATAGCAAGTCAGTATACTTACATCTATAAATATATAATAACATTATATAATATGTATTACTGTATTATTTAATATAAAACAATTTATCGTGCGGTGCAGTAGGTAATTCAAATGTGAGGATTTTTGTTTCGTCTTTATCGAATATCTAATAACTATTTAATCAATTGAGAAAATTTGTTCGTTCAATAAAAACATTAAAAACGTAACACTATTAATCACAAGTTGTTCAAAAGATAAAGTAAGAGAAATGAAATACATATTTTGGAGAAATATTTCGGATAAAATGATGTCCGGAGATCAGCGAAATGGTATAACAATATTTATCTTAGAATCAAAACTCTCATATTTTGAAAGTAAAATAAAATGTAAACATACGGTTGCCTTGCGGCGTGTAATCAAAGAAGACAACATCATAAAATATATTTTACCATGACGATCTGAATCTTTTTAATAATGTTATATTATGTATTTTTACCGTTATCTATAGTAACAGCTTATTAACAAGCGGAATAAAATATATTATAACGGCCTACTCGTTTACCTATGTATTATAATAGTATGCATATTAATATATTATTATACATTATACAGTATAATTTATAAAATAATATAAACAGTACGATCGCTTTTTATCAATTGTATAAATTAGGTACCTTAATCTTAAACTTGCTGATACATTTATTTATTTTTAACCGTTGAAAATGTGTAGAAATCGGGTGGTCATCTTATCGATTAATATGTGACGACCGTACTAAAACGACTAACATTTAATATAAACCTAGATAGTAAATAATATTACACACTTAAACAATATAATTGTAATATATTTATTTTTATAAGGAACACCTCATTAATTATTTAATTTATTATTGTTTTTACTGCTTGGGTCATGCCTTTATATTAAAACCAATAATCATATCAGTTTAAGTCGCATAGCATTTATCATTTGATTAATTGTAATATTGTATATACATCTAATCATAATTATTATTTACTATGAATCATAATCGGTGCAATATTACATTGTTTTTTTTAACAGTTGTAGACATATAAAATAGATGCTGATTGTAAGCGTTTCATAGAATTAAAGAAAAGATTAAGCTTTGCCCAACATTGTTGGGTGTGCATTTCCACTGTCGTAAATACATGTTTAACAAAATTTTTGTAAAAACAAATATACCATAATATCATACATAAGTTTGCATATATATTTAAAAAAACAAATTCCCATTTTTTCATCGTATTGTGGCAAAACAAATTAAATATAATGTGAGATTACACGTGTCACAAATTCAAAAGCAATTTAAGTTAATTTTTTTTTTAATTTAAACTTTAATTCTTAAATTTAATACATAGGTAGTGTGTGTACTTACATGTACGTTATACCGTGCCGATAATAATATTGCACAGCGTGTACCCAAGAGCTATTGTTCGAATAGTATTATTATTAATATTATTATTATCATTACTAACGAAACAATGAGAACGCAGTCGTAAGTGAATTTAAATGTTATTAACGGCACTCGAGTATATATACTTCCTTAACGCAAGTCCAAGCGAAACAAAATTGTCTGCCACAATAATGATTATACTATCTATTATATTATTTGTTGTTTTGTTCACGCCATAACATCATCTCCGACCATGGAAAGAATCAAAAAAAAAATAATAGAATGCTAATTATATTTAAAAGATACGATAATATTATTATATGATATAGTATCCTTTTGGAAAATCAGAAAAATGTTTTTCATAATAACCCGTGGCCCATAAGACCTTCCATTATTTTTAAAATGCAAAAAGGCTTGTATAAAAAATAAAAATATGTCAAATACCTAGGTACTAAACAAAATATACACATAATAATATTTTTGTAATTTGCAAACATTTTGTGTTTTTATCTCAAAATGTTTTTAATTTTTTGGTTTTATTATAATTATTGTATATTCATAGTTGTTATACGTATTTATATATAGGTATAAAATTATATAAAAAAAACATCCTCTAAATATAAATACAAATTCAAAGCATTATGTATAACACTTTTAAATAGAAATAGGTACTAATCTCAAATTACACGGTTCTAGTATGGAATTTTAAACTTAGGTTTCTCATTTCATATAAAAATTAGTCTGACCGCTTGACCTAAAAATGTAAACAATATTGTTTTATTTTCACTTACTTATTATTGTAAAAAATTACTATAATTATAGAATTATGGTTAAAAGATACTGATAATGTCGTGAATATTTTTTAGTTTGAAGCTTAAGTACGGTGGACATGATTCTAAAATAAATATAAAGATTTCTGCACTTATTAAATATTCTCATCGCAATTTTCAATTAATTCAAACGTACCTATACATAGTTGTTAATTTTATAGGGATATATTTCTATGTGAAAAATTAGTTAAAATATTTTAATTTGATAACAGAACAAAAACCAAATATTTATTTCCTTATACATGAACAGTGGTTAACCAAAAAGTTAATTACCGTATTAAAATTTAAAGATACCTACGTAATATTGTGAAATTTGTAGATGGATATATCCGCAGTATTTTATTAGATATAATAATGCAAAAACCATGAACATATAACAGTCATAATATTACATATTATAATTAAAAATATGTAACGATATTCATATATAATAGGTATTTACTAGGTAATTAGATACTGTTAACAAATTATTATGTTTTGTGTTATATAAATCTATAATTTTTACTCTCTTGAATAATTTATTTAATTTAATTTGTTTAATAGTACAACATACGACTTACAGTTACGTCTGTACAGAATACCTTACGATGTTTCCAAAATGTAAAATAATAAATTATAGGCTGTAAATATTTCGGTATATATAAAGTTTGAAAATAAATTGGCATTTTAAAATTAATTCAATTCAGTAGTTACCTACTATTTACACTTACTATATTATATATCTAGTATCTACTATATTATTAGTTTTAATATTGTATAACTTATCAAGTGTTAACTTTTTGGCCAAAATCAACGAATTAAATAATATTTTGTCTTGTTGTGTCTATTAGTTTTAATATATTTTGAATATTATTGTAATTAATAATATGTTTGTCGGTGATCTCAGTTTTTGTACTTATAAACTGAGCCTACGCGCTTTGTATTGTGCGGTCTATTATTCGTTTTCGAAATCGTACATCGTAATAATATTATTGTTATGCGCGGTTGTCAAAAATAATATAAAATGTAATTCCGAAAAGTTTTCTGTAGTTTAAAATTATAAAACAGGTCCAAAGCACAGCTTACAATACTACTGATGTCGCGTGAAAGCGTCTATATAACAGGATCGGCGGGCGGGGGTAAAGGCGAGTTGTACGTAGTAAATCGCAAACGATTAAAGTTCAGAATAGATAATAAAACAACGATAAAGTATCGTTACGGTTAATTTTGTTGCGTATTTTTATTTTATTTTATTTTATTTTTTTTTTTTTATCGTTGCCCATGTTTGCAGAGAAGCCTTATCGCGCGCGCAATATAATTACCACGTAATCGACAGCAATCGGTTAAACATCGAACGGCATGATAACCGCGCTACGGCGGCGGCGGCGGCGTCTGTTATAGTACCTACAACAGTATAATATACGAAGCTGCGTAGTCTTTTCGAGTCGGTCATTTACAATGGCTCGGTAGTCGGTCTTCCTTTCTTTTCTTTTTTTTTTTTTTATCATCGTCCATATTATCCCCGGCAACTAATGATTATCGCGAGTGCATATTACAAGTGGAATTCGCTGACGTATATTAAGATAATATCACGTCACGCTATACACTTATATAATATATTTTTCAGTAGGTACATATTATAATCGACGAGTTCAGCGTCGACATTGGACTTCCACAGAAGACGTCGCAGAAAGAGATACACACTTTATGGATAATATTATACAAGACGATTCACCGCCTCGTCACGTTTTATTACCCTTTAAATAATCAGTTTTTATAGATATTCTGGTTTTTGAAATTTTAAAATATTAAAATATCGTATTTTCAAACGCTTTGATTTTTTCCCCTAGAAAGTACAAATTATGAGAACCGCGTTTTTCTTCTGCAAATCGTCACACAGATGATTTTTTCCATCCGTCTTCGTCAAAATCCAAACACATAATTTCTAAATTATTAATATTTATGTACAAAGAATAACAATTCGGATAACGAATTTACATAAAATATAAATTTTTAAGAACTTTAGAGTCGCTAGTACTTATTATACTTGCACAATGTTTAGTTAAACTATAATATTGATTTAGTTAATATAATTTTCAAATTATTATAACCTCATATCTCCTAAACCTATTATCATTGAATATTATCCATGCAGCATAAAGATTAATAATACTAAAAAACTACTTCTTCAAATTTCAATTAACATGCATCAACATATCCAAAAGAATTAACTGCTTAACAATTTACAGCAGAAAAAACCAAAAGAGTGGTTCTTGTATGAAAAAATTAATTTGTTCCACCATATAGCACACTTTTCAAATAGTAAAATTTTTTTATATATTTGAAAAAGTGATTCTATTATGTATTATACATATATACAAATTCCAAAAATCAGAATTTAATTTAATCCATTACTAAAAAAAAAAAAGACAATATATAATTTATACTTTTAATGAACTTTAGAGATCTATGCCTCGTTGCGTAATAACTATGTATTATTATAGGTATGTGCAATATGGACAAACGCGAACCTATTTAATATAATGTTATTGTAACGAATATTTTGCTCGTTCTGACGTAAGTTATATAATTATAAGCTATAATATTCCAAAACGATCAACCTTAATTATCAAAAGTGCACGTGTTTAAATATTATCATCGTGAGTCATTTTGAATTTATATTACATCGTACATATTTTCATCAACATTGAGCTCAAATGTTTGTATACGGGTGTGTCATTAATGCTGTAATTAAATTTTTACTTTATAGGAATAGTAAGTGCAGTTATTATAATCGTCGCAATGTCATTACGTTAAACATAATCCACCTTAAATTTTATACGATTACGATCGATTTAAAACAAGGTTTCCGAAATTGTTTGCATTCCAATCGATCGTTATTCACAGACATTACCTATATATATATGTGTGTGTGTGTGTGTGTGTGTGTTATAAATGTAGAACGTAAGTTTATACGACCTTTTTAATGTTATATAGTGATTTCAAAACACATTATGTTTAAAATAACAGAACGTATAATAATACTACTACTACATGGAATGCCATCGGCACATTTTGGCCCAGGTATCTGCTGGCTAATGATTTCAAAAAAAAATGTAAAGAATGACGAATAAAAAATGTAAAAACCAAACAGATTAAACACTCGCTTTTGATATCATCGCGGGTGAGAGACTAGAGACAGTATAATTATCGGTAATTGTACATTATATATTAATAATATAGGTATATATTTGATCGCATATCAGTAAAATATACCACTTGAACGAAACTGCGGAAAATATAGATAAATTTATTATTATGTCTCTCAGATAAAAATACATCACACAAATTATTAATAATTGCATAGACTGATGTATACTCGAAATTCGTAAAGTGTATATTATAGTCGTTTCGTTGGATATACGTTAATTGTGCCAGAAATCATATGTAAAAAAAAATTATGGGATTCTTTAACACCAATTGCGCTGGACGATATTGATAATCGGCACAATTATGACGAACGCCGGTTCCAACAGTCATCGAGTGTGACCAACACGGCCACACCACGAGCCTAATCGCGCAAATAGATTAATATTGAAAAATATGACTGCATCACACATACAATAGTTGCTTAAACAGTCCTAACCAATTATTTTAATATTGCGAAACTGCAAAACAATTATATTATAACATATAGGTACGACCGTCAATAGGTGCAATCTGTCGTCATCGCAATATACTGCAAGCAAGAGTACATCGACGCATGAGCCAATATCGAAAAATTCGAATTTATAATATATTTTATATACATTATCGTATGGGAAAAATTGCAAATTTACGTTTTATAAAAAACAGTATATAAGCAAAATTCGACTGGCGTGTTAACTATTCAGACATTTTCAATGTTTCCTTATAATTATATATACGATTACGGTTTCTCCACTTTTATTGTCCAGATTATACCCTACAATCACTATTATACGGTTGTCAAGATTACTGGACACTCGTGACGTGCATCAAGTTTGTATGGAAGTCGTAACAATAAAAAATTAGCTATACAATATTGTGCATTGCCAATTTTTTTTTTTTTTTTTTTGACAATATTCGTGATGTGTATACCTATATAGTTCGTTTATGAAGTGCGTTTACGAACAACCGTGGTACAAAGGTATACGCACAGCACGCCGGAGTCAATAATACCCACTTAAATAGATAGGTTATAAAGCGTCGGTAATTTTGAAATCTGTAGGTACACAAGAGACTATTATTGCAAACCCGCTCAATTGAAAAAATTGTTTTATTCTATTTTCGACTTGAATTAGTAGACAGAGTTTTTGGTTTCGATATAACTGCAGACTTTCTTAGATAATTGAAGAGTTTAGACGTATATATATACTGCATATACGATAGAGTTGTCCAATAACAAGTCGGGAGTATACGCCATGCCTAGTCAGTGACGTAGCAGCCCCGAGTCCTAGATAAAAGGTAGAGGCCTATCTTTAAATACAGAAATTATGATGTTAAATAAAGATGCTATAAAAGCTAATAAAAAAAAAATATATTTTCTTTTAATGTTCTGATAATAGTACCGTAGCCAGAAACTTGGACGTACCTGCGTAGGGCAGGGGCGGCCTAAATACTTAAATACGCCACTGTGTTTAGTAAATGTGACTCATAAAATTATTTTTTTTTCGCAAAACATATTTGACTATAACCACCACCAGAAAACACAAAACGCTAAGTTTATTTTTAAAAAAAATAGTCATGAACCTATTATTACTATGTTGTAATGGAAAAGAAATTGTATAATTTGTGTTAGTGTTACTAATAGATGATTTCCTCATCATTTGCACTTCACTGTTAAAATTAAACCCCACTTATTATCTACCTACCAATTATCTCCTCATCTAAATTTATACGGAGTTGTTTTCAACACAAATTGTGCACTTAAATTACAATGAATTACATCCAACCTATTCGACTCGCAGTCCTTATGATAATAATATTCTACATTCATTCTGAGTGTTATTATGAAGATTTTTATGTACGTATATTATTGACTACAACCCAGACAAAAAACTTGAAATAAATTAACTCGTGTGTTACATTTCGTCGAGAATACTATAGCTGAAGTATGACCGGTACGCGGTCATAAATCGTTTCAAGGGTAAAATCCAGGAAAACCTAACCATATATTCTCGTTTGTGATTAAGTGATTGCATTGGTTATTACTGATTAATCACTAATCCTTGAAATGAAATAAAATGTTATAATATTATAACAACCGAGATCAAATCGAAGAAAAAGAAAACCGTTGACATTATATAGACACGAAATCGATTCGTAAGACTATTCGAAGTAATCTAATCCAACTATGCGCGAAGTGTTGACATATTAATATAAAACGTAACTTTATAGTGTTATCGTTGGTGATGGTGCAGCGATATAGCATCATATAAGTATAATATTATTATGTGTCATTTTATAGTTTTGTGCATTATATTTTACAACACAAGCGGTTTTCCGTACGTTATAATTTATAAGGATACATTATGGATCATACATAGATATAAACGGAAATTCGTGCGTACAAGTTACCAGTTGATTATCACAAATGTGTTACATAATAATATTACGATATATTGTGCGTGAACATTTTGCGTTGGATGGTAGAAAAAAAATTACGAACTCAATTTCTATTACTCAATAGCGATCGATAAAATTTATACTTTACATCAGGGGTCTTAAATCTTTTAATGCAGCGGGCCCTCTATTATTTTTAAAAAATCGCACGTACTACATTCATTATAAAAACATTGTATTAAATGATTAAAAATATGTTAAAAAATACTCTATATGCTTAAAATGTATTCATTATTCACAGACTTCAAGGTAAAAAGACAAGGCTGACCGCGGGTTGAAGACCCCTGTTTTACTTAGTTTTGTGAAGACATTTCACCTAGGACAACCTTTAGATTACCTATTAAATAAAAATAAAGGTTATGATTTAAAATGAAATTTTACATTTTTTTTTTTTTTTTTATAATAACGTAGTGTTTTGTTTATGATTACTTTGAACTTTATAAATATTTTTTTATTTAATAGAGTATTCCGAGTAATTTGCTTTAAAGTTTTAACCATAATATTTGAATATGTGAATTTCTACACTACATGCAGTAAAGTGTAAACTGTAAAATGTGAATACATATGAAACTCAAAATGCACCCACGTTTTTGACTGGGAAAAAACTCTGTTCACAATAAAGATGAAATCAGATGGTTGCAGACAAATCATGGGATTTGCTTTATCCGCAACGTCTTTCTGGAAATACTGCGCCAAGAAGGCCTACGCGTCTGTATAACTATATATAACTACAAATATCAATAATGTACACATATATGGACAATTCTGCAGATTATAAACGTAAATATATCTGTGAATACAACAGATAAATGCCTTAAACTGTTGTTGGTAGTATTTTCTTGGGTATATAGGAATTTTACGGAAATAAATAACCGCATAACAACACGTATACTTATACGATCAATAAATAGGGTAACTTTAATTTTTAAGTTTATGAGTTAGAAAAATAAAATAACTGGATCTCATCAATGAATTCACGATACCATGATAATTATAATATGTCCATAAACCGAAAGTATAAATCAAAGGTCGTTCCAAAAAAAAAAAAAAAAAAAAAATGTAATGTTGCCCCTTACTTTGAACTCTAATTTTATGCATCAACGCTTGTTCCGTGTATAATTGCTGCCCAACGCCTCCACCATAAATATTCGTGGTATGTCATGGTAATTATTAAATTATTGTTTATCATTGGAGGTGTATCCTTAGTGACAAATGTATACGAAATGGGGGAATGTGAGAGGATTCAGATGTTAGACAAGACACTTAGTTATATTTCCGAGTACAATTTAACGTATATTTAAATAAAATATGTGTAATATAAATTATTTTACTTTACCGATGACCTGGCAGCAATTATTCACGAAGCTAGTGATAAAACGAGACTAGTTCAGTATACACGTATGTCTAGCAGGCTGAACGATTATTATAATACATTTTGTTTATTAATCAAAAAAATTATAACTATGTATCGTGGGATTGCGTGATACTACAGAATGAACTAAAAATAACATACGCGTCTGTGATATATGTATAGTACGAGTATATTATAATATTATAATATAAATTATAATTATAAAAATATGAAAACTGTAATGGTATTTCACATCATTCCATATGTCTATACATGCAAAATAAATACTCGACCATAAAAAACACTATGATTCTTCAAATGCATTTTTTTTTAAATTAAAACAATGTTTTACGATTTTAAAATACAATGCATTTTTTTTTTTACTCTCTTGCAATATGATACTTCAAAACATCAAAATGTGTATCACAATGACATACAAGTGTACATAATCCTCAAAAAATCTTTTTGTAGAACACGCCACAGTTAAATCGCCGCGTACCTGTTGTTGTTATTATTATTATTATTTTTATGTGTCGGTTATAATCAAATATTATTACAAAGATAAAAAAAAAATTACGATTTTCCACTGAATAGCACGTGAATAAAGGTGTAGGTACCTACATGTTTTTATGCGTTATGGGATTAAGGAGAGTGTATAGTACACCTATATTATTATACTATGTAATAAGGACGTACTAGCCAGGATTGTGCATTGGGGTGAATAAGGCTGATATATTATATAGGTTCCTTATAGGTTTTAACTAGGATCCCTTAAAAATTAAGTATGCTAATATGCCTTCGGTATAAAAAACATATTAGATTTTTGAACCAACCTTCGATACAAATTACAATTTTAATACATGTCTAAGTCTCGCACGTAACATATTCACCTTACGCTAAAACTTGTAAGCATTTTTTTAAATAATTTTCCTAAAATTTCGAGATGGACTGCAGCCCTCTTAGCTTTCCCCCCTCCCCCTGCCAACTACTGGTTACGTTACCGAGTCCTTTAGTCTACACACACGTATACTCATATGTTGACGATATTGCGTTAGGCACGTTTAATATGTGCCTCGCCAATGATCGATCAGAAAAAATTATTACACTGAAACATTATTTTGACACTAGACAAAAGTATACAGCAATAGAACCACAAAGGCATATATTAAACTACAATAACGTGAACATAAAACAACATTATTATATATTATTTCTAACAATAATCATTCCACGTACCTACGACTTGTTTGTCTATATATACTAAAAGTACACACCTGTGTTATAAATTAGGTGTACATCGATTTTTAATACGAATTCTAAACATATATCTATCAATAGAGGTCAATAACCTATATAATAGCGTATACGCCTATTATATTATACACCGTGTTAATATGATAACAATAGTAATTAGTATTAATCTACACTTAAACACTATACCCGTATTATCGTTATGGTCGGTGGGAATTTAAATTTTAAGGAGACAAAATTATCGTTTCAAACTTTTTTTTATTTAGCTACAGTAAATTATTGTTCAAAAATTGAAGTATAAATAAATAATTATTGTGGTCATTTAACTTGTGTAATCGCATACAAATTCAAAGACCAATAAGACCATTAAGACCTGAACATATTATATATTTGCTAAGTAATTGTTAAAAAAATATTAACTAATATTTTTATTTATAATTTTTATTTAAAAGCATTATAATTAAAATTTATATAAATTTATGTACAATTATTAATTTTGATGATATAAAATTACATTGACAGAAATAATAAATAAGTAGACATAGATTTAAATATAGAGTCATCAGTAAGTTTATTTAGCATATTATTCTAAATTATGAAGCCGATGATTTTTTTGAAAATATTCTTGTACCTAATTCAAAATTCGAACAAATAATTTCTGAGGTCTTGAAATGTATATACTAAGGACAAAAGTAATTTAAAAATATTTTACAAAACTATGAAGTAGATGTTATATACTATTTAACAGTTAATACTTGATAAACTCTGACAGTTTTTAAAAATATGTATATAAATTTCTGGTAAATTAGATAATATAATTTTCAAATCATCATAACCCTTAATCATATCCTACAAGTTACGAGTCTATTACTATAGATCTATAATTATCCTTAATTCAAAATTGTAAATAATTTAAAAATTATTTGTTTGAATTTTGATTTAAATATAGGTAAGTTAGTAGTTTAAAAAAAATCATCTACTTATTAATTTACATAAATAAAGAATGATTATCATTTGTAAAAAATAAGTTGGGATCTCAACATGGCATTCTTTAAATAGTGTGAAAAATCTAAAAGTTTGTAAATCAGATCATTAAGTATATAATTAAAAGTTCTAAAAATCAAAATTTGAATAAATTCACTATTTAAGTAAAATAATGCATGCTTGGTGAATCACTCAGTATATTACAATATTAACAAACGACATACATTTATTATATACTCGTATATATATATATATTATTAATTAACTTTTTCAACATACCAAATGTTTTTATGATATTACAATTTTTTAAAACCTATTGAAAAACAGTAAAAATTTGACCACTAACTAAATTACCAATACGTAATACCTATACTCAATATTATATTAATTGTATCCAATTGATGCAATTTAAAAAGCACTACACTATTAATCTACGTCAGTAGATTCATTTGGTAGGGAAGGGTGAATGAGTTTTTCCCACATCTAATTTTAAAACAGCCAGATGGTTGAGGGCCGGTTATTGGTATGGTTTAACATATAATTATTAACCTTCATAAAAATATTTATTTTTTTGTATTAATTTTTTTTTTTTTTTATTAAATCCATATTAAATTATACATTATTGTTATTTGTATTATTATTATTATTATTAATCACTATTGAGTATTCATGTTTTTATTTGTATCATTATTATGAATATTTAAATAGATATAAGTAGGTACCTACTTAATAACCTAATTGTATATAGCACATTGATTCTATATAAATTGTCCATAATTGTGTCGTTTATTCTTATTTTTATATAGTAGGTATAGGTAAAAAATAATGACTAATAATGAGTGTTTAGAAGTATCAAAATTCAAAATGTATGCATGTATCTATAATATGTAAGAATTACAAAGACAAGTTTATATTTTTTTTAAGTATGCTACAAATTTGCATCACTTTAAAAAAAATCTGGAATTATACCACTGTAAATCTACACTACCAGATAATAAAGTACACACAGTATACAAAACCTCAAACAAATATACAATTTATAATTATATAGAACAATTTAACAACAGAAAAATTTAATGCAAAATAATATATATTAAGTAATCTTTTTTGCAAATTAAAAAAATCAACAATTCCAAATGAATATTATAATATTTTATCTCTTTATGAACATTTTCTTACTATACTACAACGCTTTACGATCAATGAAGTATTATTCTCTTTTAAAATGCAATGTACGTTATACGTATATAAAACTGTGTATAGTTAAAAGAAAAATGGTGGCCCATCCTACATTGATAGTCCTTTTCTTTATTTTAGATATTATTAGAATATTATTGTTTATTAATGGAATGTCACTACAATATGTGACTTTCAGTTATCATGTGTTTTCTTATCCATATTTTTTTTTTTAATGAACTATACTTTTAACATTTTATATCAATGGATTTATTTGTTATAACAGATTGCCAAGGTCTGTAACCCCCTCCAATGCATGTGCATACTGAAAAAAAATTAAATAGCTGTCGCCGCGTTCAAGGAAGAACACTCATATGTTTGTGTGTGTGTTAGGTTTAATATATTCATAAAAACTACGTCATACGAATATACAATTTACATATAATTTAATATAAATATATTTATTTAAAGCGCGTGTGAATTTAATCCACCTATTACCCAAACGGTTGAGTAGTGGTGAATCATTAAAACTTTACAACCGCAATGACCCCCATGAAAACATATTCTTGGAATTTTCTAAAAATAATAATTTCATTCCTGTGCGTTGTCGTGTTTTTTAATAATAATATTACACTAAATCATATTGGGCTGTAAAAAAAAAAAAAAAATTGCCGTAATTCATCTTATTGCGCTCGTATAATTTATTTCGTATTATGAATCTCGTTAATCTCAGGGCCCGGACGCAATAACGGATGCGAATATCGGAATATATTATATTATTATTGTTATTAATATCTACTTATGATGACAAACCTTGATCGTGAATTCCGACACCGATTCAAAGGAGTTCCTAGTCTCAACGTAAATAACCATATTATGTAATGTGCCGGACCTATCGGCCAGATTCGTCCAAATCGTCATCGGATTCGAGTGCATAACGTGGGAGTGTAACCACTGATGATTTTGAATCGTCATTTTTTTTTTTAGAAATAACGTAATAGAACATCTGAACATAACAGCGGATTTCACTCATAATCAAGGTCATGAAAACTTATATACTTGCAGTGATACAAACACAAGTATGTTAGTCGGTTAACCGTTTAACAGAACACATATTATAATGACGTATAGAAACCCAACCCAAATTTTATACAAGCAACGTAAAAAATGAAACAATATTATAATAATATATGATGTGCTGGACCTATCGACCAGATGTATCCAAGTCGTCATCGAACTCGAGTGCATAACGTAGGAGTGCATCCGTCGACGATCAGGAATCATCATTTTTTTATTTGTTAGCCATAACGTAATAGAACATAAAAGTAGATTTTGCTTATAATCAAGGTCATAGAAACTTTATACTTGCAATACCTATATTAATCAGTTAACCTTTAACAGAACACATGACGTATAGAAACCGAATACAAAATGTATACAAAATTCGTAAAAAAATTAATCAATTTATTATATCAATTAATAATTTTATATTTGTATCACTTAGCATATTATTTATGCTCCAATAAGCATTTTATCAGATAATATTTTACGGCAAAAAATATTCTTTTTAATAAATTTAATTTTTTCTAGACAACCCTGAAATACCTAGTTGATTTTTCAATAATTATAATAAAATTTACCAGTGTCTTTTAAATTTATAATTAATAATATGTATTTTTAACTATCATTACATAATTTTATAATTATTAATTAAATATGAAAATGTTTAATTAATTACGTTTGTAATTATTTTTTAATAAATCGATAATCAAAAGGCCATAAATAATAGGTACAATAATATTATGATTTCCTAAGTTTTGTCTTATAAAATAAAAACATCACAAACAAACGTGATTAGGTTAGATAATATGTACAGTTGGAATTTATTGCGGGGTAGGTATTTACTATTTACAGCTATTATTTTTATTATTATTATTATTATTATTATTATTATTATTAGCAAGTGTATCATTTATCGCGTACATTAATTTCGATATTATAAGTTACAATAATATTAATTTACTTAGATAGTATTTATAAAATTATAACATAATATAACTTTGGCCAATTAACCGAATTTGCCTAGTTATATATTTGTAACAGCAAAATAATAATATAAACAAACTGTTTTTATTATACTCATGCACTATTGTAAAGGTTTTACATTTATTTTTTATCATCAAACTTTAACACATTAATTTTAAAAACTCACACTTTGTTTTATACAATAAAACGGTACGTTTTTTTTTTTTAAAACAATGTGGTATTTTTTACAAATATTATTTCTAATCATCAATTACTGCTACAGTGAGTATTACGGGTACCTGCATTGTATCATTATACATTTATACTAACTTAATACTGATACTATCAAATGGCGATAGAGACGTTTTAAAAATTTAAAGTACTTATTACCATAGATGTAATAAAACCGAAAATCAACGCCTCGCAAAGAACGCAACGGCGCATAATTAATCTTAATTCCCGAATACAAATATTGGAACGAACAATTCAAGAATTGACAAATAAAATAGAAATTAAAACACGGAAAGCCATTTTGTACAAAGAACTCTATTCGAAATCATTGAGTAACAAAAATTTCTTATATTATTCTGTATGAAAATATATATTATATTATTATAATGTGAGACAACACGTATATTTATAGATCAATCAAAAACACATGTACTCATCTAACGCCCAAGCCGAGCGCGGTTTGAACGAGTGAAACTATAATACACTATTATAATATAATATGTTAAAAATAAAATATCATACAAAAAACCTATGAAATAAATTACCAGTTTTAAACCATTTTTGTTTCCGTTTTTTTTTTTTGAATAACAATCGACGCACTCTCAAGAACTATAATACAACAACATAATATTGTGTAAAATTGTGCTACAATAGGTATGTAGTGTGGTAATCGTTATAAAAAAGACATTATGAATAAAAAAAGAAATTGTAAATAATTAAGCATAATAGTTACAAAAAGGCATTATACAACATTATAATACATATAGAGAGTAATTAGTATATAATAATTATATGTGTATTACATTATTTTAAACAGGGCAATTCGCCGAATGAAGAAAGTTTACGTATCATTTATTAATATTGTCAACTCGACACTGATGTTCGTTCACCAAACACAAAAAAAACAATCATAAAACTATTATTATAATATAATATAATATGTATAGTATACTGCATAGTCATTTTTTGCTCTTAAAAAAACAATTCGTTCCAAATAACGATTCGTTTGTGCTTTTATAAAAAATTAAGTAAATATACGCCATAGTTGATGAGAATATTTATAACTGAACGATAAGAGTTTTTTGAAATAAGAAAAATCTCATTACACACGTATATACACGACGTTTAAAAGAAAATTGAATTTAAACGATGTGTCCGGATTCTAAATAGTTTGAAAAAAAAGGTTTCTTATATAGACATAGGTAAACGACTTTAATAGCGTTTTAAAAACGTGATGACTCGGCGTTTTGATAATCATCAACACATCAAACTCATTGAAAAAAAATACATATTATATTATTATTGTTGGTGATTTTAATATCACAACAACCTATATAGTTTTTTTTTTTACTCAAGATGTAATATTAATATAGTCTGTGGAATATGTCATATGGTGCTCTAATGTTATACTATAAGTAACTAAAAAAATAAATACGTCGCAGTGGTATATTATGTACTTAATATTTGTTTAGTATATATACCTAGCATATATATATTATGTTTTACTGTAAATTATTTTAAATGCATTCTCCTCGTTTGTGACAAAAATTAAAAGCAGGTAGGTGCTCGCGGCCCGACTAGCTGCAATACATGCGCGTATATTAGTCGAAACTTGTATATTTTAATAATTATTACAAATTGCCATAACCAAAGTGCCATAAGTACCGTCGGTATTCTCTTTTTACCCAGAGATTAGATTCGCCACTGTTAAACGTTAACTCGCTATATATGCATTGTATATAAGCTTCATTGAAAAAAAGATACAAAAGACATTTCAAAGCGAACCGAAACAATATACAATAATATATTCCACGCGGTTCGTATACGCAGTATACGCGACAGGTATATAATGTATAATATTTAGTGTCGGGTATGTATATGTACAGCGGTATACCGACTGTATAAAATATATAATGCGTTTTAATAACATACAAAGGGTGAGAACGGCTGTAGGTAGTGTGCACATATTTATTTAGTTTACTTTTCGGACGTGCGGAAAAAAAATTCGGCACAAATGAATATGCATTTTACAGGCGGCAGTGGCGGGATCGATTCTTATATCCTTCTCTCGAAACAAAATTGTATATAAAAGAAGCAAACGCTTTTCTCTGCCGCCGCCGCCACACACAATTGTTCGCATTTATTCGTCTATTAACGGCCATTTACATGCAAATCATTGCCCGTAACTTTTAAATTGCATACGTGCCAGTGTCTTAAGCCTCTCCCGAGCAACGCTTTAATATATACGTGCCAGCGTGCTCGTTTCTTTATTTTCACAAGGTAAAATGTCTGTACAGCGCGTATATTATATATACAAGTACTCTTTCTATATACCTACGTGTATAATAATAAATTGCTACTGCAGTCCGGGTACAAGAGGTTACCGTGTTAAAATACTGTAGTGATGGTATACACCATACATGTATCCATTATATAAACGTAGGTGTATAAATACAAGAGGTCAAACTATAATATTCGATGAACACGGTAATTATACCACGCCTACAAACTGTGTTTCCGGCGGGTAATAGATTAACTACTGTATAACGACGCAAAGTCAATACACAAAGTCGTAATTCAAATTAAATCGAAACCTTACACGCGAAAAAGTTGCGCTGGGGTAAATTGAGCGTGTAGGTGCAGACTTGCAGACTTACAATACGGGCATTGAAATTTCCTAAAAAGTTTGATTTCGGAAAATTGGCACAACTCGTCATTAAACTACTTAATTAAAAAAAAAAAAATTGAACACGAAAAATTATTTTTGAAAATGTATAGTCATTCCTAAAAAGTTTCAAAATGTACTGATTTTATTGAGATATTTAAAAATGATATTACTATGAGTTCATAAACCAAATATTATGTTTTTATGCAAAACTAAACTAATATAGATAGGTTCCAACAAACACATTATAACTTTTGCAAACGGTTATTTCATAATTTTCATAGTATAATAATGTATTAAATTGTGTTA
>JACXSJ010000695.1:172849-185814 GCA_014851325.1 Pentalonia nigronervosa | reverse complement strand
TATAGGTTTAGATCTAGGGTTATCATATATAAAATTACTTGTTGGGCTGCGTCTTTTCCGGCGTTGAATCTCTTTGTAAATTGAACAGCCTTTGTAGTTGGCTGGATGGTTTTCTGAACAATGTGCACATTTAGGAGGGAGATCACGTGAGTTTGGGCAATCAGAAGACTGGTGCTCATCACCACAGCGGACACATCTGGATTTATAGCCACAATATGCTTTAGTGTGGCCATATTGTTGGCAATTGAAGCATTGACTAATAGTTTTTGATTTATACGGTTCTTCTATTTTGATTTAGGTGTGCAATAGCGATGTAAGTTTGAAGATTTCGTTTGCAATAGTAGTAGGCTCTAGATCCACGAAGAAGAGGGGGAGGCGATTTTTTGTTACCTTATGGAGAACATTAGTTACTTGTCTTACCTCGAATAGACGAACAGTTAACTCTTCTTTGATTAAATTTAATGGTGTGGTTGGGTGGAGGTTACGGATAACGACTCGTAAAGGCTTGTCCTCCTTGAGCTGGTACGTATGGAACTCAGCTTTTTCATCTCTGAGAAAGTGCACTAGTGCTCTGTATGCAACAGGGTTCGACGTTTGAATTTTTAGACAATCAGACGTAGACTTGCATATGAAGTTATCGACACCAATAAGGTCGATTAAGGCCAGGCAAAGTTCGGGGAAGTCTTCGACTCCTTTGACGAATATAGGAGGAGGTGGTTTGATTGTATCCGGAATATTCGGCTGATCTAAGTCGATAAGATTGTCGTCCAAGTTTTCGTCTGTGTTAACATTTTGAGAGAGAACTTCAAAACGATTTGTTGTAGAAAACAATTTTTTACGTATTTGTTGGGATTTGGGTGATGTAGGATTATCAGAAACTGAGGAGTCCGAGTGGATTCTTTTTGATTTTTGCTGAGTTTTCCACTCGCCGTCTGAAGAACTGTTAGTTTTGTTTGTTTTTTTGTTCGAAAAAGATCCAATATTTTTATTTACATTTGTGGACAAGGTAGCAGGTTTATTATTATAACTTGCCATTTTCAGATAGAACTGTGATTAGTTTAATTACGGTAGAGTCGAAGTACTGCACAGCGATAGCGTATTTATTAATATAATAGTAATTACAATACCAAGGCCGCCGCGGCGGCACTTGATAAGAAACGACGTATACGGTAAACGCGTATACACGCACCAGGCGGTTTGCGAAAAATTTATTTAGTGTTGTATACTTGTACGATGCAAGTGAATAGATAACTTAAATAATCGTACAAAACAGAAGGAAGTTGAATAATATTACGACCTGTAAGCAAATTCGTGAAATTTGAGGTAGGTAAGGAGAACAGTAAACACATTAAACACATCGAAGGCGCACAGAGAGAACGCGTGCGCACCGGTTGACTGCTATCGCAGAACTGTCTAAAAATAATTATCGAAAATATCGCGATATTGGAACAATAAAGTTGACGGATTTTATATATACTTTTATTACTTTTAACTACTAGATAATAAATTATGGCATATTGCGAATCAAAATTCCAAAACATTGGTCGAAAAACTGTTTGAAGAAGAAAATTCATAAACTGAAAAATACATATTTTTATTATTTCCATGCCTAATTTTCTATATTTATATTTATATTTTATATACTTTTAAGTTAATACATAATAATTAGTAATATTAAAAAATATTTAAATTAAATATTATTATATTATTATTATTAAATATTTATTTTTAATATACATATAATTATAAATATATGCAAATCGATATCGATATAGATATTTTTTGTATATCGTGATACGATATCGGAAAAATAAAAACGATATCAATAATTAAAAATATATCATTGGCCAACATTAATAGCTATATATATATAGTATTATAAATCCTATTCTTTCCTACATTTTAAATTATTAATGGACCTTGAACAATTAATTTAAGTATATATTAAATATCCTAATCATTTCAAATCATTTTTTTTTCAATGATGTTATGATTCGCAATTGATTTCTATGTTCTACAAAAAATAAAATAAAACGAAATTTATACCCTCCCCCTAATATTTCTTATTGTAGGTATGTTGATTTTATAAACGAGTTGTTGTATATATTGACAGTATGACCACTGTGTACTATTATTTTTACGAGACTACATATCTGTATCTACGTCCAACATAATATTATGATATTGCAATTTATTATATAGGCGAAATAAATTTTGGTGAACTAAAAGTCTTGTCATTAAACATACTTGACTGAACCTAATCGATTAGATTCCTAACATATGTGGTAAAAAGTTATTTTGATGGACCATTGTTTAAAATGCCAAATGTGGACTTTTGTCAGTATAGTCCGATGCAAAATCGTAAATTTCATAACACGCGCGACTACTTAGTACTGATTTAAAGTTTTAAAGAATATAAATACCTAACAATAAATAATATTCCCCGAAATTGTGTATCGAAATTAACCGATATAAAAAGCTCGTAAGCATAATAGACAATTTATAGTTGTTGTCACACTTGCAGTAATTTAAATCAAAGCTGTTAAATCATATTTTATAGACGAGGGAAACTGCAGATTGGGTGCATATAGGTTTCACCGGCAGTTATGTGAAAAGTAGATAATTTCTTTTTAGCCTCTGGGAGCCTTAGCTACAGGTATGTCTTCAATACCAGCCCGTGAATGACTTTACACGACAGATTTCGATTGGCCATGCAACAGGTGCGCGAAATGACAACGTGGAATGGACCGGTGACCGCACAGAACTACCAATTTGTGGCGTTATATATTGGACATAATACCTGACCTTCTCTATTTTGGATGTCTTACATCGACAGTCCCGTGTTGTATATACACGCGCCTACAATATATTATTTATTTTCGGAGCACTGTTACAGCCCCGCGGGCCCGACAACACTGACAATAATAATATTTTGTCACCGAAGGTCGACCCCCGCTGCAGCATTTACTTGCGTGTGGTCTTGCTGCAGCGCATTATAATATAGCGGTCCTAATATTATTATGCTCGTCGTATTTATTTGTTATCGTAAGTATTATTCGTGTTCGGGACGAGAGCCTCCTCGTCTGGTGCAGTTTTCCGACTAGGACCTGGATAAGTACCTCTACACCCATATACGCGGCGGCAACTCACAAAAAGGTTGCGGTCCGCGGGACGATCGCCGCGGGCAGCGTGCAGCAGTGCCAGACTCCCCGGCGCGGCTCCAAGTCGCATATTATTATAATATACCTCTACATACGGTTCGCCACAGGCTCGTATGATATTGTACGTGTACAATAACATATGTGTACTATGCGTTTAAATCGACGCGGGGTATGGGTATTATACTGTACAATAATACCTACTTGTGAAATACGCGCGTATGGGTATTTTTTTTTCTTACCTCCGATCGTTTTACGACCCTTTCGTATACGGTTTTACACCTTTAAACAGCGTATATATCGTATACAACCTACCCCGCGAGTTCGGTATAATATACCTATCGTTATCATATTATACGAGCTACACATGAAATATTATATATATTATTACGGGTACACACACCCCGCAGAGACCGCCGTCAAAGAGCGGCCCGACGTATCGGGTATTTTACCGCCCTTGACCGCAGACCGAAATCCCGACCACCCACACCCCCTCACCACGCGGACTATACACATAGAGGTATCTACGTAAATCGCCGCATTTCTATTGTTGTTATTGTAGCTATGTATATCTATGTATATGATATGTTTATTGTTTCGATAAATTCTCGAATCATTGCCCGTTTACGACGCGGCCGTAAACGAATAAAAAAACAACCTTTGTACACTCTGACCGTGTCGAAAATACCAACAAAAATATACACTATAGTACCTATACGTTTGGAGTAAAGTAAAATACCTCCCGCGAGTCGGCGACGACATATGTTTTGCGATTCGTCACGTCACGCGTATGTGATGTGTAATATTATGTACATTTTACATTATAAATGCCGAATTTGAGTATTTGTCATAGGTATTCGACCTATTAGACTTTTATACGGTTATCGCAGTTTTAAGCACAATACGGGGATGAGCCTACCTTAAGTCACGAAAAATGTTTCATGATGCAAACGATTTGGCCAATAGAGTATTCTGCAGCAAGGCAGCTATTTCTCAAATTTGGCTATTCTCAATATTGATTGAGGTGTAGTCGATTTATTAAAGATCGTCGATAATACATTATTGTAAAAAATTTGATATACCTATTAACATTAGTCGTTGGGTAAAAATGGTCGCTCGGGATCGTTAGGCAATACATAATATTATACAGAAGTAATTATAGTTATAATATAATTTATAACTAATTATTATTAATTAATAATTTACAGGCACTCCTTTAGTTACCTTAATTGTATCTAATGTGAACTATATACCTTCACTAAATATTGATATAAGGTAGGTACGCATTACAAAAAGATTAATCTTTTGAGGGTCGTTACGGGTTAATTTAATCGAGCACTAACGTATAAAGATTTAATGGAGTCTTAATAAACGTTTTATATTACCTTCCAGACATTTTTTAGCTGCGTGTAAATAGTACATAAAGATAAGTAGATATCAAATACCAATAATAAATGTAATGTTTTATTTATTTAAAATGTATTTAATATTTATGTTATTTTAAACATACGAATGTATGCTTTAGGTAATGTTTGCTGAATACCATTTTATGGTCAGTTCTGAAAACGATTAATTGATTAAAAATATAATACTTAAATTTATACAGAAAAGTATTTTTTTTATTATGAAGTTCAATAAGAAACTAGTTATATACTAGTATTCATATTAAAAATAAAACAATGACACATGATTCAGGCGAAAATAAAACAGTGAAATTTACAAATTATGAAACCAATAATTTATATCAAAATAATAAACGTTTAATAACTTTTATATACAAATCAAAATTATAATTATGAAAATGTATTTTATTTTAAATTGAAAAAAAAATGATGTATCAAAAAACAATTATATTAATATTTTGCAGCGAAATAAAAATTATAAAATTATAAAATTAATTGAAATTTAAATCGAGAATTTAATTTAGATTACATGATTTGAGAATGGCTAATATTAATGTTTTGATAACATATTTTATAACTAAATATGGCTATCAAAATATTTTGTAAAAAAGATAATATAGGTAGCTATTATTACTCTATAAATTAAATACAATTTAGCGACATGGACGACTAACTAAATTTAAAAAAAAAATAGTGTAAAATGAATTTATTATTCAACGAAAACATATGAGATTCGGCACTTTGAAGAAAAAATAAACAACTTGTAGGAAGATTATGTTAATTATTTTATGAAAATAAAATTAGAACGTTCAAATCATTCTTATGGTTTTAATGAAACTGAAGAATACATCATAAATTAAATGTAAAACAAAGTAGGTACATTGTTAGATTGAGTTAAAATATATCAAAATGTTTATTGAAGGACTGTCATAAAGCTCTGTCTATAAATAGTAAAATGTTCGTTGGGAAAATTTGGACAGAGACGTCAATGAAAAACACTGATTATGTATCTTTTGTGGATCACAAATGTTCTACAGTTTTACAAAACTTTTTTAGATGACGATTGGTTTTAAACATATTAATGATGGATGTGATGTAAATATGTCTTATAATAAATTTTAAAGATTATTACGTAATAATTTATCATAATACAAATATTCGTATAGCTTTATTTACTACTTCTATAGTGCAAGATTAAGACTATTTAGCACGCTAAATAAATTAGACAAATCCGAAGTTTTTTACGATACCGATTCTGTTATTTCTGTTATTTATAAAGATAATGGTACTAATAAAGTTAGGAATGAAATGGGTGAAAATAATATGCAGATAAATAACAAATTGAACATCTACTGGACGTAAAAGTTATTATTATAAAAAACAAATAATTAAAACACCTATGAAAAGATTTACTTTGAATTATCAAAATGTATTAAAACACTGAAATAGTGATGCAATGATAAGACTGATTGAACAAAACGTTAAGAATAATAAAAAAAATAATTAAAATACAATCAAATGATTAGAGATAGATACCAAAAGTAACTACCTTGTTAAGACAATGTTTCAGAGAACTCCTCATTTCTCAGAAGTCAGAAATACATTTATACGTTCATACAGCGATTGT
Organism: Pentalonia nigronervosa; assembly: GCA_014851325.1. NCBI lineage: Eukaryota > Metazoa > Arthropoda > Insecta > Hemiptera > Aphididae > Pentalonia > Pentalonia nigronervosa. Next base: position 179,626 of record JACXSJ010000695.1, on the reverse strand, counting down.
AAGAGTATTATATTATAATATTATAGGGGCGAGTGTAATAGCTGCGCGTTGTTCTCGGTCGACTGACACGATGAGACGTATAACTGGGGTATAAGAGGCGCGCAAAAATATAAAATATTCACACACTTTGGAGCGTTGTGAAATCGTACTTTAGCTTTCGCGTTATCCATATCAACCGTACCGCCGACAAACGGATCGAACTCGATCGTTATACATATATTGGATCCGCATATCGATATCGAACGATTTTTATTATTAATCTATAGACGTATTATACGTCGCATGTTACATATTTTGGTACAAACGGGCGTGTGAATAATAAAATTTGGTTGCCCCGATGCCGAACCGCATTTTTCTTGTACGCTTTGGCTACACGTCTGCAGATATCGAAGAAATTTTTTCGTCGGAATCTATTGGTATAGATACCTATAACGAACCATAATAATATTATGTATTGATATCGATATAGCACGTAAAATCACGTCGGCCTAGACACAAAAACGCTCTGCCGTGTGTATATTATTTAATAATATACAGAATAAGACGTCGAAGGTTTTCGTGTTCACACGGAATGTAATATATATATATATATACCTGCCACATGGAATACCAGTGACGGTTTTGATAAATCGTCAAGGGGGGGGGGGAGAGGGGGCGGTCGATCTTCAATTCGTCGGAACTCCACGACCAAGTTTGATCATATATCGTGCAAAATAATATGACGCGCGAGAAAAAAAAAAACAATCCGGATTGCCTCCCATCACCTTCCCTAAAAACCACCACTGCGGCAGAATACGTTTAATATATTATATTTACATTAAGAACTGTTCGTGGTTTAATAAACACCACGCGCACCCTGTATGCTGAATATAGGATGGATTTATAGGCGTGCATTAATATTACTGATATTATTCTATACTGCATTATAATATATGCGTGCATAGTTGCGCGATGTGGCATAATTCCAGTCGGAAACTTGCATTGGTGTTATATTTTAGTAATTACTAATTAGCACGTGTTATTATTATTATTGTTATTATTATTGTTGTTGTTGTTGTTGTTGTTATTTAGCCGTATTGCTGTTCGATTCGATATAGACAATAGAGTTCCAATGAAAGGCTATACGCCTATAATAAATGCATTGTTCCCGTGGCTTCGTGTCGAATCGCAATAATATCATATATCGACTGAGACAAGAGCGAGACGAGATGATTGCCGAATGTGTATAGCATTATATCACACACAACATACCTGATGAATCTATGTATAGAATATACATATTTGTGTACTACTACACAACAGTATTATATTCTTTAAAAGAGGCCAAAAACCTCAAACCAATAGTAGCATTATAAATTATAAAACACCGTCAATAACAATATTCATAATATCTGCATGTCATACTCCAAAAATATTATTCTCTACAATTTTTCGTTATGGACGATTTAACTCTAAGATTACTCAAAAACACACACAAAAAAAAAAATGATTTTGCGTGAATGCATTTTGTCTATATATTATGTTGTACGCGGGACTACAGAAAGAGAAAACAAACAGTGCATTGGCATAATATTCTATAGGTTAGTCCATTTAATATACAAAGGTCGATGTTATCGAATACAATGGTTTCATAATTATAACATAATATACATCCGAAATCAAGCAACGTTGTCAGAACAAAACTAAAGACGATGAAAAGCAACGATCGGCCAACCTGACCTATCTTAACAACTTTTCAATAGGTAACGCTAAGGCTTACCCAAAAACAGTCAAGATGTTGTATGTGTATAGTATATAAAATGCTAAGTCCAGTTACTGCGTTTAATTGGTACAACAGATTTCGTGGAAATTATAGTTAGCTCATGAGTTGTATGATCATTGTCAACTGCTATTGGCACATGCAGCAAATTATTCAAAAATTCATCAGCCTGTGATATTATATTATGTATGTTTGTTAAAATATTATAACACTTTTATAACGTTTTTATTATTTAGTTTAATTTAAACCTTCGGCGTACCGTATTTAATTTTGAAGTAATAAACAAACAAAAAAGATATTAATAATAATATAATATGATAATATGATAGGTAATAAAACTCCGCGGTATGTAGGTATTTTAATAACAATAATAAAAAAAAAAATAAAACACGTTTTTATACTTTTTAAATAAATTCCAATCAGACGTTTCCCAATAATTTATTCAAACTATGATACCATAATAGTATGCACTATTGTACTTTATACTTATACATATTAAAATATTTCATAACATCCGCCGTTCACCCTAAATACCTAGTACCACTTAATACTTATAATGGGTGCATTAATATATAATATATGCCTAACTAACATGATAATTTGTATTATTGAAGACGCATTTGTATGCGATTTACGTGGTCTTTCCATACATTTACCACGGCAGCGTTCCGGTTAAACGGCACAGCAATTGTATATTTTAGAAAACAGTTGAATTTGTTTTTTAGAGAGAAATTATTTAACTCCCACTTATTCATCATTAAATCACAATAAATTCAGGGGTACAGACGTACTGTAATGATTTCGATTTGTCATTGTTGTACATGTAGACATATTATAGGTAAAACATCTGCAACCGTTTCGACGGCATACGATAGTAATTTTGATATTTTCTTGGCACCTTTATGTTTTTTTAAATTAAATTAATAACATTAAACATAGTTAGTATTATACTAACAAATACCGCAGTATTCAACACTGGCAGTATATGTATTTAGAATTAAAGTCCATCTGTACTCAATATGTATTTTTTAAGATATTATATTGTATTATGCATTTATGTATGAATGTTCAATGCAATAATATTATTATAATTTTTTAAGGAATTCGTAATGTAAATATCAAACGTTACCTATGTATATTATATTGTATTTACAATAGTTAATATTTTGATTAATTCGACGTAGCAAAAAAATGCACCTATATTAAGTGTAAAAATAATTATTATACAATTTTATGACTATTTTAAGTATAGATACCACCTATATGAAAATTATTGTGAAACAAATGAAATAACTTCAATCGTATAGATTTATATATGAGTATGTCATATTGATATTGTTATAGTAAAAACATGTTATATCCTGTAGTATGTGTTAATATGTGTTTTAAAAATTATATTTTCAACGAGTCTAATAATACCTATATAATGTGAATAATGTATAACTCAGTATAACTATTTATTTATAAATATTAACAAGTCTACAGTGTATAAAGTACATTATGGCTTACAAAGCTTAAGGTAACTAATGTTTGTTTTATAAATACTACGCAGTGGATGTAAAAATGTTAAATATAAATAAGAGGTGTTACTCCGTCAAATATTTTTTGGATCGTTTCCTTTTTCTATATGTATAAAATCTAGGATTTGTTTTTACAAAATTGGCAAAATTGCATATTTCAAAATAAATCTATGAGATTTTTAAACATAGTTTCCTAAGATGTATTTCTTTTAGTTACCCAATAGTGTTTTGTTTTTAAACAAAAAAATTATAAATTCATGGAGTTACACACCTTATACCATACGTATTTTAAATATGTGATCTATAATTGACATATTTTGATTTGATTCTGAGTAGAGTGGATCACATATTAGTTTAACAGTGGAGTGTTTCTTTTTTGAATATACTCTTAAAAGTGATTTCGAATATTTTTAAAATTATTCCACCTAATATTTTATAACTATATTATATTACTTTATGATAATTATATTGTTTCAAACTATGTAAGAATATTTTATCGTCTGCAATAATATTTTTCAATGCATTACAAATTTAAATATAATAATTATATGAAATATAATATTTCCTTGCTTTGAGTGCATACATTGAACTTCTAATCATTAATCTGTGATCGGTTCTGATTTTTTAAAATTTAATTTTGTTCCTAATAACTAAAAAAATTGTAATTATAAAAAACATATAATAATATTTTATCATCAAATTCTACGAAAACCTTGCAATAATATTATCTAAATTTGAATTCATTTTTATTTAATTATCTAATAAATAATAATGTTTAGTGATCACGTGAAAATGGTTTTAATTATGCATCAATCAAAATATTATCATCTCAAATATGTTTAAAGAATTGTTTAGTTGTGTTAAAAATATATTACACAAAATTATTAGGCAGTTAATAATGTATGATTACATTGAATTCAATTGAAATGTCTTTAAAGACCTTGGAAATATTTGATAGCTCAAAACTGTATTAGTTAAAATAATATAATACGAGACATAGATACAGTATGTGCCTACTTTAAGATTTAATAATTAAATTAAAACACATTCAGCTTATTGAGTTAATACATAGATAATTAAAAACCAATTATATCAGATAAACTATATTTTGACTTTATTAATTTAACTGTTAAATTATAAATTTTAAATATAGTTAAACATAACAAGATAATATTATAAATAAATTGCTTATTTATTCAAATTTTTTGTTGAGATTACAAATACGGGCGTGCAATATAGGCAATATATCAACAAATACGTAATTAACATTTTATACTTAATTATTGTCACTTGATTTTTTTATGAATATAATATATTCATAATATATATTATTTGGTTTTTATAAACTATAATATTATTAAAATGTTTGCTATAATAATTTTCTTATTCTTTATGAGATTATCATATAAATAGTAAAAATCTACCTCAATATATAGTATGTAATATACTCATTAGTATCACATTTCAGTATGTATTTACCACTCGATTATATGTATTACATTTTATTTATCCAATTATGTGTATTCAAAAAATCATTAAAAAACATTATTACATAAGATTACACATAATTTATTCCCGGCGACTATTTGATTGGAAATTATTTAAATTCGTTTCATAACTGAAAACGTTTACTATATTAAAGTATATTATTATTACAGACACATTGATGGTAAACAACTGTTGTTTGGGTGTGCCCGTTAGTCTATTTATAATAATCTAAGTCGTAAATACAACAAAGGGTTCGTATGAGACCAAAATGTATCGTTGAATGAATATTTAAACACGTCTTCCATAAATGTTTACGCTTTAAAATGTAACTAATAATTTGGTTTCGAAATGTATTGCGTTTACATAATATATCAGATGAACGTGTTTAGTCCTTTGATGGAAGCACAATTTAGCCTCATAGTGTAATTTGAAATCAGAAATGACATCATTACAAAAGCGATTTGATTGATGTTTAGTCGCCAATTGCGTTTGTTCGGACTCTAAATTCTGAGTTACAACAAGAAAACTATCAATTGGTTTTACTATGATGTGGTTAATTTTTTTTGGAAAATCTAATTTTTTTCAAAGAGCAGTTTTCCATTAATTTATCACAATGTATGGCCATATTTTTATTTCATATAGAGTGTGTGGATTTATAACAGTATTGACACTCAATATTTTTAGAAATTAATTACGGAAAAATTTAAGCTGACTGCAATTTCAACATCTTATATTGCCATTATGTTTATTATTGAAACTAGAATAAACTGTGGATTTTTAATGAAAACATTTTTCTAAATCTCATAATATAGTTAATAGGCATAAAATAAAAACTATATAAAAATCAAATGTCCGATATTTGATGTTTTATTTATTACTTACAACTTATCTAATTAATGTAATATGAAAGATTATATTTCGAATATTTTTTTTTACTAGCAGAAATATTGTGAATTTGTTGTAAATCACGGGCAAAATATTATAATGTAGTTTATTTTTTAATTTTCAATATATTCATGGCCTTAAGAGCTATTATTATTGTGGCATGGACTTCAATGCAAATTTCCTTTTTTTCTAAATATCCTAATACATTTCTTTTCAAGCATAAATATTCGTTTCGTCATAAAATAACTTAATTAATCATTTGTCTTTAGCTTTTTTATTTCAAGAGCATATTTTGGAATTTATAGAGAGCTTTTTATATTTTTAATATGTCAGTTTTTCATAAATTTTATAAATTATAAAAATGGATAACATTTTAAAACAACTTACCAAAAACTATTTCACTAAAAAGAAAAATAATTAAATAGATACTTATTATTTATTTTGCTTTGTTGTATTATTTTTATAATTGTATTACGAGTATTATGTTTTTACTGAAGTACATGTACCAAACTAAATTAGGACGGCTGCATAACGGCCCGACAACAAAATTTTTGAGTTTATAAGAGTATAATATATTTGATACAGGTCGTTTTATTTATGACTTGCATACAATATGATATACTTATTAAATATTAAAAAATATATTTCTGTTAAATAATTTTTATTTAACATAATTATATTTAAAACAATATTTTTAAGGACTTATTTTAATTTTCGTAATATTATTATAATGCATAAAATCGTATTTTTTAAAAGCATTTTTTTCGTTTTGGAGGAAATCGAAATTCGTAACCATTAAATATTTTAATCATAACACTCTAAAATAGATAATGAGCGTAATGGTATAATGCACATTTTTTTGAACTCTTAGGAAAATTTGTGTAACATATTCACTTGACATGTTTTCAAATTTGAAGAATGAGTTTTAAAAATTGTAAGTTATATATTACATAGTACAACCGATATTGGAATTTTTCTCAGTACACGTATTTGTATACAAGCATATATCGTGTTTGACTTCAAAACGTATAATATTTATTCTGTTATTAAGGAAAAAAATTATGAATTATTCATGAACCAAAAAAAAAAAAAAAAAAAAAGATATTATTTTAAATAAACGTGGTT